>JASDQU010105160.1:111615-143506 GCA_032191745.1 Picea mariana
TATTTGAATTATAGTACACTCATCACTTCACTTTATTATTTAAATAATTTCTTCTTTGCAAACACTTTGACTACTTTGACCTTTTGGGGCTTCTAGATGACTCATGAGGGTTCTCCAGCTTCACATGGTCATAACTCTCTAACCGTGAGGAGTTATGTGATGTTCCACATACCACTGGAAATGACATGACATGTAATATCCATATAGAATAGTATTTCCTGCAAATATACCAAAACTCATACCATTATCCATCAAACAAACTTGGGTCTATTGCCCAAACCTTTTTGCTATCGAAATTTTCTACCAGACTTTTTGTAAGGGTTGACATCAATGACAACCAACCCAATTAATAAACAATATCCCCCTTTGGAATTGATGGAAACACTTTGATGAAATACTAAATTCATATCACTCATGCTCCCCCTGTGACCATCACTCCCCCTAGAACCATGCCTTTGTGCTCTTTCTCCAATCATTTACCTTTGCATCTAATAAATATCCCCCTTTGTCATCAATGGAAAAGGTATATTTCCATCTAGGGCTACTCTCTCTGACCGAATTCTTCCTGAAACTGATCTCCCAACCTGAACTATCCTCTTTATGGTGCTTCCTCATGTAAATATAAGACATATAAGATAGTCATTCAATAACATTCATTTTGGAGTAGAAATTACTCCGAGCCTCTGGAGAAGATACTCAAAGGCTTCCCTTGGAAGTGGTTTTGTAAAGATGTCTTCCACTTGTTCTTTTCTGCCCACATATTCAACTCTAATGTTCTTCTCTATAGCATGTTCCCATAGAAAGTAATACTTTATTGGAATGTTCTTCGACTTGGAGTGCATCACCGGGTTCTTTAAGATACTGATGGTGCTTGTATTATCACAATAGATTGGAATGTACTCATCATAATTTACTTGTATATCTGTCAAATTTTGTTTCATCCATAGAACCTGAGTACAACATCTTACTACTACAATATACTCTATGTTGGCACATGGGTAGACCTAGGGTTCAACTCTAACAATGCACCAACAAGCCCTAACTACTGGCCCTTTCAGAAACACTTGCAAAGCATATGCAATCTCACCCATGTTGGGCCTCATAAATGTCACATTTATATCCTCTTTTTCCTTCACTATTCCTTACATTTCATTGTCCCATTAACCTTCCATCATACCATTTCCATAATGATACTTGGGTTTCTCCTTATTATTTTCCATTGTATTCATTTTAGTATTATAAGTGAATTTTTGATTAAATATTAGAAAAATAACATATTTTCATTATATATCAAGGTTGGATGAGTTTGATGATGTGTGCAGGCATATGTGAAGATTTTAACAAAGTCAAATATTACCACCTAGCCTCAAATTCGAATTTCATCTTCAAGCTTTGAAGATTTGAAGAATATTTGGGACGATCATTCAAGCATATTCAAAGGAGAAGATCATGGAAGATTTGGATGGAATATCTTATCTAAGATATGTGAGAGATGTGTGGAGGATTTGAAGAGATCATATCTTCTAATAATAGGAAAGTAGTTGAGAATGGTTGAAAGAATAGCTGATCTGTAATTATGACACTCTTCGAGACTCTCATGTATATAAGAGAGTGTTCTCTCTTTATGAGAAGCATCATGTTATTCATAATTGAGAGAGTGAGAGATCATGTAATTCATAATTTAGTCTTGTAATTAGGAGAATGGGATTCTTAGCTTTGTTATTCTTTCATGCTTTGTCATTTGACTCTTGTAATATAATTTGAGATTGATATATTGTGTGAGGTCACATATGTCTTTTGTCATTCAACTCTTCACATGTTGTATTGCTTTCCTAGATTAATTTACTTCTTTCATAGTTAGTCTTTCAATGCTTTCCTAGATTAATTTCATTTCAGCAAATTAGATTAGATTAGTTCTACTTCAATCCTGCATATATAGTGTGTGTGCTTCGTAAGCCTACGAACCTCGGATTGACAAATTAAATAATTGGGCAAGTACTACAACAGAATTAAACGACAATATTTTTGCCTAACATTTTGGCGCCGTTGCTGGGGAAGCACGATGGATTGAAGTTTAGTTTGATTTTCTTGCAAGCATAACTAGAGTGTGAATTTCAATTTCAGCAAGTGTGCTTGATTTTTGCAACTGTGAAGAGGTTTTCATGTGTTTCAGCAAGTACGATTTTCAGTTTTTTTATTTGGATTTGGGTACTGTAAGAACCCCTTTTGCAATATGATTTAACCATGAGTGTCGTGTTGGAACAACTCGCTTAGATCCTGGCAAAAACTGGGATTTCTTCTTCTCAAGAAGAGGAGATCTTGACAACAACCCAGAGCTTAAATACTCCTCTAGAAACAAACAAGAAATCAACATCTGATGAACTTGAGGAGGACAATGAGGAGTTACAGGAAGATATGAGCAAGGAAAAACACGCCTATGAAAGAATTATCGAGCAATGGTTCCAGGTAAGTACTCGATTAGCTCCATTTTTTTATGTTTACTTAAAACCTTTGCAGTCACAACAACTAGATTCATTCATTCTCAAATATTTCCATTATTCATTTGAAAAATTACCATTGAACATATTGTTGTTACTGTTGCGTGCTTGGCTCCACTGGAAATTTTCCTACACGTAACTAATTTCTAATTCCATTTATCATAGAGTAGGTAGGTTTTAATTTTCAGTTTTTGTTTTACCTAAAATAAGTATGCTCTCCTTCGCGCTTTGTGTGATTGCGAGGATCAGAAAATAGGAATGATTTTGATTTCAGGAATGAATGTCTTTGTGTCCATCCTTTGACCTGCAAATAAACACAGTAAAAAGAAAAAAAATTGTAGACGAATAAAACACAGCGAAAATTTTACATGTTGTTACAACGAAAATTTTTGTTGTTACAGCATACTGATACAATTTTTTTTTTTTATGCTGTTACAACATGTTGTTATAGCATGTTGATACATCATACTGATACAACAAGCTGATACAACAAAAATTGTACATGCTGTTTCAACATGATGGTACAACAACATTTTACATGTTGTTAAAGCGAAATTTTACTGTAACAGTGATCGAATAAATTTTCATATCTGCAAACAATAAAACATTAGACAAATAAAAGCAAAACCAATTTTTTTTCTATACTGAAACAGTGAAATTTTTACATGCTGAAACAGTTGCTGAAACAATGAAATTTTTACATGCTGAGACAGACGCTGAAACAACAAAATTTTACATGTTGTTACAACGAAAATCTTACATGTTGTTACAATGAATTTTTTACATGTTGTTACATCAAATTGTTTTTACATGTTGTTACAACAAAATTCTACATGTTGATATAGTAAAATTTTACTTGCTGAAACAATGACGTTTTTGTTGTAACAATGATTGAATAAATTTTCATATCTTGGTTTGAGTTGCCGCATCCACATTAGCAAGAAAACGAATTCAATGGTTTACTGCTCCACCTTCTCTTCTCCAATGAATCAACATTCGGGCTTGAATTCTATTTGTATCTTTTCAATAATAGGAAACCTCAAAATTTCTCTCCATAATTTTAGCATTTGATTCGGGCTTCATATCTATAATTGGACTATGTTTTTAATGGAGAAATATGGGCCAAAATCTTAACGACATCATTATTTCAACTGCCTATATCTCTGTAGTTTAGTTGCCGATAGTCCACAAATTCTTTCAAATCGAATCAAAACCAATTGCTTAAAAAAAGGATGATTAGTTGGGTTGCCTATTATTGGAAACTCAGTTTTATTCGTTTGATTCAACACATCATCCTATATTAATAAACAACCAGTACATATCCCTCCAATCACGCTTCAAGATGATCGTATCTACTTTTAGATTTGAAATTAATCTGTTGTTTGTTGGTTTACATGATGTGGCATCCGGGAGATATGGGAAGAAAATCGTTTTGTTATGCTATTAAGCCATACAACCTGGATAAAAATCTCAATGTTTCCATCTCTGGATTTGAAGGAATCAACACACTTGTCTTTACATATGAACGCATATCTCACACATGCAATGAGCATCTAAAATTTTTCGTCAATTAACATCATTTTCCAGACAATCATATTTGGCTTCAATTTGTAAGAAAACCATGATGAATTTCAAAAATCTGGGACACGAGTTTTGTGCAGAAGGGTCTCATTTAGCTGACTTGCTAGAAGTTTTTGAAAATTTTGCTTGGTTTGAGAGTAGTTCTGATTTTTTGGACCGTGAAGAAGGCAGATTTCGGGATGGTCGGTTTTCCAATATGGCAGATACACAGTCAAACTCTTGCTCAGGTCCAGGCAACTATATTTTGCATGCTCTCTTGGTCCAATTATATTTCTATTAAATTTTAATTCCTTTCGATTGCATGCTCTTACTTCGGGATGTTTGATGGACATGGAGAATTTGGAACGCAGTGATTGCAGTTTATAAAGAGTCCTTGATATAGTTGTTAAATCCATAGATCCTTGTGATGCTTGTGCTGAATTTGTTGTTGAATCATACTAGTTATGATCGGAGTGTGAGATTCACACTAATAACATTACCATTACTGTTGTATAAAGTAATGGTTTGCAAAACTCTGGTATATTTTTCCAATCAACAAAGGAGAAAATGGTTATACAAGCATAATCACGGTATTCATTTGGATTCTTTGTTTCTTATTTTTGATAATAATACAAAAATTGATTTCAATTAAACAATAAAAATGATAAAAACATGGAAACACACAAAAACATTATAAATATCAAAATTTGCAAATGGACATTCTAAAAATTCTTGAGTTGTTTTCACGATTTATGCTTTTCTTTGAGTCACTGTTACAACAATCAAATAAAAACACAGTTTTTTGAGTTGATCGATTCTTCACACAACAATCAATGATGAACCATGACCACAACAACAAAAGGTATAAACATGTATTGTTCTTTGATTTGCTGCATTTACACTTATTTCTGCATGATATGTTTTTCGAAATTCTCACAGTTTTCATGCAGGAATTTGTACTAAGATTTTCAGGTTCACAGCCGATCATATTCCATGCTACAGTGATTTTCAAGAATCACAAAATTCTTCAAAGAAAACATGTGATAGACATCTTGAAGGAGCTGTTACACAAAAACAATTTGCAGATACACAACAACATTTTGCTGTTACACAGAAACTTTTTGTGCATCTTGATGTCTGTTGTTACACAATGACCATGATGATACACTATTATTTCCGCATTTTGCCAAATTTCATGATGTGACACTATCCCATTTCTCCTTCAAAGTTGATTAGTCATCCTGGTGTTGAAGCCATCTTCCATTTCCTTAACTTTCATGACTTCACACACGCCTATTTTTCTGAGTTGCATACATTCCTTTATCTTTTTGCCTTCTTTTTCCTTTCCAGTTTTCCTTCTGAATAAAACAAACCCCTTTCCATGATTACATTTCCTTGCCATAAACCCTGTTGCTACTGAGATCTTTACATCTATAGTCCTACCAATCTTTTTATAAACTCGCGTTGACTAATGTGGGATTCCTTAAGGCCCACCTTTCAATAGTCTTGCCCCATCGACCTCGACACGTTATCTGGGATATAGACTAGAGTTCATTTTGAGTACCTAGAGGCTTGCATGCCTTAATGGCAAGTTCTCTTGCTGACAATCATGGGAATACATCAATGTCCCTTGATCATCAGATCTTGCAAGTGGCTCGACATCAACCCATCTATTCGCACTTTGCAAGATGTACTCAGGTACCTTGACGCTCATTGTCATCACTAGTGAGTTTGTCTCACATTGGTTAACGACATTCATCAATGGCTAGTAATCCAATGATTTTTCTTCATGCTTGACATCGACACATTCATTCGCATGATGAGAATTCTACCATCGGTTTTGTAGTAGGTGAAGACTATAAACTTTTTCATTATCCCCTCAGCAGTTGCAATAGTTTGATTTCAGATCTATGAGAGTATCACGGTTCCATATTCTTTGCCTTCCACATTTCTCATGATTCAGGAGTAACAGTTCAGATTCCTTCATTTCCCATGATCCAGTTATAGCAACAACAACATTAGCAGATCCATTTTTTTGATCTTGCAGCAGTGACACCTTCCTGGTATTCTTTGCTCCAGTAGTTACAGCAGTTGCAGCTACAGTGCCAGTCATGTTTTCCTGATCCAGCAGTTGCAACAACTACGTCTACTTTTTGGGTAAGTGGAGGTATGTTCTTTTCTAAGCTTTAATCACACAATTTCTTATATGCTGACTTGAATATTTTGGAAAATTTTCTCACCATGCTCTCTTTCCTTCCATGAACTACACTAAGTTGCATGAGGGCATGCAACCAATTCAGTTGGGGAGGGGGGGGGAACTCTTTCGCCACATATTCATTACTATTACTCCATTTTACCATCTCATCATTCCATTTATGATTCACTAACATTTCTTTTCCAATGAACACTTTGTTGAATTTCGATTGATACACATATTGGCATGATTCATAAAGAAAAATAAAAGGCTTTCTTATACACAGTGATGTTTTCTTATGCACATTGATAGCTTATTATTTCCAGTGAGTATATGGCTAAACTATTGCAGCAAGAAAATAAATAAGTGAAATAAATGTTGTTAACACAAGAACCAACATCTTTTGTATTCATGGTTGTCACACAAGAACCAACCATAATAAAATTTCACATGCTGTTACACATATTTCACATGTTGCTACACATATATTACATGTTGTTACACATGTATTTTACATGTTGCTACTCCTGTATTTCAAATCCTAGAAATATTCATTGTTAAAAGGACATCATCAATCAAAGCCATAGTTTAAATGCCAAAAGTTCCTAAGAATATCCATGCATGGTTGCATGAGGACATGCAACAAGTTGAGTTGGGGGGCGTGTTGGGCCTCATAAATGTCACATTTATATCCTCTTTTTCCTTCACTATTCCTTACATTTCATCATCCCATTAACCTTCCATCATACCATTTCCATAATGATACTTGGGTTTCTCCTTATTATTTTCCATTGTGTTCATTTTAGTATTATAAGTGAATTTGTGATTAAATATTAGAAAAATAACATATTTTCATTATATATCAAGTTTGGATGAGTTTGATGTTGTGTGCAGGCATATGTGAAGATTTTAACAAAGTCAAATATTACCACCTAGCCTCAAATTCGAATTTCATCTTCAAGATTTGAATATTTGAAGAATATTTGGGACAATCATTCAAGCATATTCAAAGGAGAAGATCATGGAAGATTTGGATTGCATATCTTATCTAATATATGTGAGAGATGTGTGGAGGATTTGAATGGATCATATCTTCTAATAATAGGAAAGTAGTTGAGAATGGTTGAGAGAATAGTGGATTTGTAATTATGACACTCTTCAAGACTCTCATGTATATAAGAGAGTGTTCTCTCTTCATGAGGAGCATCATGTTATTCATAATTGGAAGAGTGAGAGATCATGTAATTCATAATTTAGTCTTGTAATTAGGAGAAGGGGATTCTTAGCTTTGTTATTCTTTCATGCTTTGTCATTTGACTCTTGTAATATAATTTGAGATTGATCTATTGTGTGAGCTCACATATGTATTTTGTCATTCAACTCTTCACATGTTGTATTGCTTTCCTAGATTGATTTACTTCTTTCATAGTTAGTCTTTCAATGCTTTCCTAGATTAATTTCATTTCAGAAAATTAGATTAGATTAGTTCTACTTTAGCCTTGCATATATAGTGTGTGTGCTTCGTAAGCCTACGAGCCTCGGATTAACAAATTAAATATTTGGCCAAGTACTACAACAGAATTAAATGACAATATTTCTGCCTAACAACCCGAAGTACCAATAGGGGGTTGTAGGACACAGGTGTCTACAACCAAAGGAAATGCAAATTGGGTCCAAAACAACAACAAAACAACATATAGATATCATTTACTAACTTAAACCTACTTCTCACAGTTATATCTTAGATCGAACCCAATGATGCAATAAAAGAGTAATCAAAAGGAAAAAGAACACCACATCAATCACGCTAAACACAAAATATATGTGGTTCACTCTCTCCCTAGGGATACGTCCACAAAACTATGTTTATTGATATTATAGGAAAACATACAATTTTATCTACTCTCTTAGCTTGCATATCTATCTTCTTCTCTCTCTTTCTCTCCCCTCCCTATGCACCCAGTTACAGGTTTGATCTTCAAACCCAACTCAAGATCTTACAACACAGACTGCTCTCACAACACAATACTTCTCTCTCAATAATAACAACAATCAATCATCATAACATAATTGAACCCATCCCAGGTCCTCTTGACCTTTATTTATACATTACAATGACTCTCAGACAACCTTAGGCCAAAACCTAGGTGTCAAAACCCTAAATACCAAAACCCTAGGTGTCTAAAACCCTAGGTCAACTTGACCTGCATTTTCAAGGCTTCGCCAGCTTGTCTTTCCTTCTTTCCTGTGAGGTGCTCAAAAGCATCCATTGGTGGATTTTTCCTCTTGTTGATTTTTCCACGATCCATCTTCCTTGTTGATCTGTCTTCCTCGATTTCCCTGTCCAAAGACTTGATTTCTCTTACTTTTCTCCTTCTTTCTCCTCTTTTGTTCACTTCAACACAATCTTAGTCAACTTATCTTTCACACAGTTCACACTTCACGCTTCTTTCTTTAATATTCACAACCTTCCATAACCAAGGACTAACAGGACCTCAACACTCACATGTGACTCGTCCCGAGGCATTTCGGGTCTAAACCTTCTATTTTTATTCGTCTTCAGACTGCGCAGGGAAGCATGTGATTTCTACTATGTCTCTCCCTTCTTTGTGCAGATTGTATTTTATGTTTCTGGTACCCAGTTTCAATTGCACTTGGTACCTATACCCCTTTTCTCATGCTTTTACTGAGAGTTGCGAGGTAGCTGGTTGTCATAGTACAATTTCAATCGGCTCTCGTTCATTAAACCTTCCTTCCACTCTCTATTCAGTGTCTTCAGCTATGTATCTCCTCCTTATGTAACATATGTGACCTCAAATGGCCCAATCCAGTGTGTTCTGAACTTCCCTGGATGCTTCATGAACTTGTTTTCATATACCAATACCAGATATCCTTGCTTAAAGGATTTCTTCTTAATATATCTGTCATGGTAAGCTTTTTCTCGTTCCTTCTGTACCTGCTGATGAAATCTTGCAATAAATTGGTCTTCTTCTAGTTCTACCAACTACACAAGCCTCTCTTAAACAACACCAGTGTCATCGATATCTGTGAATGTTGCAATTATGAGACTAGGAACCAAATTTTCCATTGGGACAACTGCTTCTAGAACATAAACCAACTTAAAGGGAGTCTGCATTGTCAGCTTCTTGCAAGTAGTTATATTGGCCCATAGCACTATCGATACTCTTAGATCCCATTTATCCATGTTCACACTACAAATCTTCATCATCGTTGTCTCCAAGATCTTGTTGAAATCTTCTACCATCCCATTCGCTTGTGGATGGTAGGGAGTACTCTTCTAATGGTGGACTTCAAATTCCTGCGTCAAAGATTCAATAGTCTTGTTAATAAAGTGTGTACCTTGATCGCTCATTAGGGTCTTTGGGCATCCAAACCTGGTTATGATATCATCAAATATAAATCGCGCAGTTGTAGTTGCACTATAGTCCTTCACTACTCTTGTTTCTTCCCATATTTTCAAATGCTCTGTCCCAGTGATGATGTATCTAGATCATGTGCACTTTCCTGGTGGGTTGATAGGTCCCACGAAATCAATGGCCCATTTCTCAAATGCATGTAAGGTCATATGTGGTGCTAAAGGCATCTCATCTCTTCTGGAAGGTTTCCCAACTCTTTGGCATACATCGCAGGGTTTATAATATTCCTTAGCATCTTTATGTAAGGCAGGCCACTAGAGGCCAGCTCTAAGAACCTTCTATGTTGTTGCTTTCCCTGCGTAGTGTCCTCCTGCAATATCTTCATGTGATTCTACCAGAACTAGTGGCCTCTCTGCCTCCATAACACATCTCCTCAAGATCTCATCAGGTCCCATATTCTATAGTTATCCAACTATAAGTGAAAATTCTGCAGCGCGAACTACCAACTATTTTTTCTGAATGATTGTATATTCATGAGGTGCCCTTCCTATTGAGAGGAATTGGACTATCTTGGTGAAGTGATCATAAACCCTTCTGATGGCCAGCAACTTTGCATCTGGTAGTGTATCCTCCAAACTAGTAGGTTCCTCTCCATGCTCCAACCTATACAAGTGGTCCGGTCCCTTCTTCATTCTCACTGGCTTGACCACAATATCAAAATCATATTCCTGGAATAACAATAACCATATTCATATCCTTCCCCCCAACACTGACTTGTTGACTAGGTATTTCAAAGCAAAGTGATCAGTGAACATCTTAAAATGTCCTCCCAACAAGTAGTGTCAAAAATTCTTCAGCGCGTACACCATGGCTAAACCTTCTCTCTCAATGGTAGTGTAGTTTATCTCAGTTGTAGATAGCTTCCTACTAGCAAAGGCTAACATATGGTCAACATCTCCTACTCCCGGTTGTGCTAACACTGATCCTAGAGAAATAGATGAAGCATTGGCATGCATGTGAAATTCCTTGCTCCAATCTAGGAAAACCAAAATATGCGCAGTAACCATTTTCTTTTTCAGTGTGTCGAAGCTCTGCTGACATTCTGCTGTCCATTGAAACTGACAATATTTATTTAATAACTTCTCCATAGGTGTTTTAATATGTGCATAGTCGTTAACAAACTTCTTGTAGTATCCAGTATGTCCCAGTGCAAGGCACAGTTGTCTGATTGAGGTAGGGGGGGGGTAGATAAACAATAATGGAAATCTTGGATGGATCTACCAGCAACCCTTGCTTACACACAATATGCCCTAGAAATAATCCAAAGGGTGAAAATAAGATGCACTTCTTCAGGTTCAGGGAAATCTGACATTTCCTACACTTGTCCAACATTAGTCTTAAACATTCAATATGGTCTTGTAATAAGCTAAAAATAGTCCAATCATCAAAATGTGCTTCCAAAAATTTATGTAAAAACTCCTTGAATGCTTCGACCACCACCCTAGAAAATATGGCTGGTGCATTCTTCAATCCAAAAGGCATCACTGTGTACTGATAGGATCCCCATTTTGTCGCAAATGTGGTCATGTGGTGATCTTCCTTGGAAATCCTGATCTGGTGATACCCGGAAAATCCATCTATGAAGGATTAAACTTCCTAACCTCCTACACTATCTAACACTTCGTCTGTAAACGGTGTAGGGAATGGGTCATGCAAACAAGCATCATTCATCTTCCTGAGATCTACACAGATCCTGATCTCTTCTATCTTCTTATCTTATACAACCATAGGGATAATCCATTCTGAATCTTCCATAGGTTCTATGATTCCTATTTCCAACATCCTGTCTAGTTCAATCTTCACTTTCTGCTTATATTTGGGATTCAATCTGTAGGGTCTTTGCTTAACTGGCATGGCATCTAGATTCAAGGGGATCTTCATCTCTCCCATGGGCCCTTTTATTCCCTTCATATCAATGAAATCGGTTGGGAACATGTCCTGATATTCATGCATTATTTTTATGATCTTATCAATGGTGGCATCATCCTAGTAATCTCCAACATTAGCAATCTTAGGTGCTTTCTCTATTCCAATATTATCTTTCTTGATTTTGATCGGTTTTCCAATGAAAGGTAGCTCGACTCCCGACCCTTCTACATCTCTTTGGAATTTTGTTTCTGCGATGTTCACATTCCTAGGATCATCGTCTTCATCAAAATTGATATTGTAACATCCTTGCAATTTCTGAAGAGGTTCAGTCCATTCATCCTTTTCTTGCTCAATAGGGAGGTTAGGTGCCTCCTCAAAGACTTCTTGTCTTACAATTTGTAGAGCTTGACCTACTGAAGGATATTGGCTTTCAAATGAAATTGTAGTTACAAAGTTTTGAGTCATACCGTACTAATTTGAAGTGTTTAGGCACAGTTCTGCTTGAAGATACCAATTGATAGGCGTTGTGTCTAGAGTGTTGATGAAATTATGCACCCACTGCTCTTGAGGAATGTTGCTCCATGCCTCCTCACAACCTTGCACATGGTCCTTCAGACAACTTTGACCTGTGTATCAAACTTCACATCCTTATACTTGTTCTAAGAAACACATTACCATCAAATTGTGACATTGCATATAGTCTATGATGTTCTTTTTATGTGTCCCCCACCATATTGCTAGAGTTTCTTTCAAATCCTCATCTAGTGCCAACAATCTCTGTTGTACTGCTACAATTTCTTCAAAATATGATAAGAATGTTTCTAAATGATTTAAACCATCAAATGTGGGGAGATTGCTTACTTTTGTGCCAATCCAACAAACTTCCCTGGTCAATATAGCACACCTCCGTGTAAATGCTTCATACATTTTGTTCTGCCAATTCTTCAATCCTTTTTCTAAGTCCAATGAGCATGCATTGTCACTTCGCCAGATTAAATTCCCATCTGTTGTAGGGTTAATGTAATCATGCTATATCAATGTCAATTTATATATATTCTCTATCTCATATGCGCAGTATTCTTCTCTGATGGGTTATATGTATCTTTGACCTTCATTAGGATCTAGAGCTGAAATGACCCTAAGTCCATCACCTTCAAACGTCATTCTTCTTTTCTTTAAGTCAACAACAGTGGAATTGTTGAAATCCCAAACAAATCCTAACAACACGGGATAAGGACAACTATCATAAACTATATCAATCACCTCGAAGTCCACAAATGTTCTTACCCCATCGATGTCCATAGGGACATGCTCTAGTCTCCTGAAGGGGCTTACTTCCTGCTGATTAGCCATCCTAAGCCTGATAGGGGAGTAAATTAACTTAGGTTTTTCCATCAGGGCCCAGGTCTTCTTCGTCATAAAATTGACTTCTGATCCTAATTCAAGGACCACATAATTTATATCATAATCTCCAATATGAGCATTAAGGTGTAGTTCCTTATTCATCCTTCTCTTTTTGGATATACTTGATGTACTTCTCTATTCAACCCAAGGGTCTACCTTTCCTAGTTCATACTGTCATATCAAGTGTTGTAGTTCTTGTATGGCTCTCTCATACTTAATCAAATCAATGAATGTATACAAGAAACTAACAAGCTTTCTTACCTCTTTTCCTTCTCCCAGTGATGTATACTAATCGAATGCCAAAGGAATCCCACATTCTCTCACTTCAGGTTGTGCTTTTGATGAAGAAACATGATCTCCTCCAAATTCTCTTCTTGCCTCCTCGAATATATGATTTTCTTTCCTCGGATCAAACTCAGGTGTCTTCTCTGCATTTCTTCTGACCCCTGATTCATTTGTAGTCTTTGCTAGATTCATCATGTCTTCTCATGTAGCAACGCCTCCTCTAGTGATAAAAATGACTCTAGGATCCACTCTGTGAGGTTCTGCTGAGATTAATTGTACCTATGGGTTTCCTCCTCGTCTCTCATGAAGTTTGGCTAATAACACATGACATTCTTCAATAACATGTTAAAATGAGTTGCAGTAGCTTCAAGTGGTACAAGGGTTCTGGCAGTCCCTTGCCAAATTTCCTAGTTGTGCATAGTTATAAAAAATTATCTAACCTTGACCTCGACCCATACCTCCTCCTCATTCTCTTCCTCTGAATCCACTGCGAGGGTTGAAGTTTCCTCTTCCCGGGGAGTTAAACTACGTAGTATTTCCTTCTTGATGTACTTCACCTTGAATTCTATATGTGTCTCTTGATCTTTCATGCAAGAGGTCATAATCCCTACAATATTTCTCATCATGTCCCATAGATTTACAGAATGTGCAGTAAAGGTTGGTAGGTGTCTGGACATATTTTTTCATGTAATAACATTCACTAGGGCGATGTCAATTTCTACATACCTCGCACCAAGGTAGAGTAACCTACTTCAAAGGGCTCGGAGCTCCTGAAGTGAAGTACTCATGAAATAGAGGACAATTCTCCTTGTCATGGCCCTCTGATTTGCATCTGATACACCAAATATATTCTCTTTTATCTTTTCCCTTATCCTTTTACATATCTTCGACCTGCAGTGATAAGCTAGTTTGTTGAGTCAAAATTTGACTCATACCTGAGCTAGACTCTCCCATAGGGGTTGATTCTAGTTTCATGGCGATCTCCAACGCCTCATCTTGCGAAGCAATATTCTATTGCATCGGAGGGACTCTGATGTGTGGTAAGAGGGCAACAATGAACCATTCTTTATTCTATTTGTCTAGAATCTGAAAACTCAAATGACCTGTCAGGGTCTTAAACCTCTGATCAAATTCCCAAATAGGTTCAGCTACTCTCTGCTTGATTTCTTTCATCTCTGTAATGCATTGCAACTTCGACTTGGGTTTCTTGAATTCGGAAATCAATGCAGTCTTGATCTCGTTCATCAATTTCGGTTGTGCAACTCCTTGGACAAACTTCATGTACCAACTCAGTGTGCGGTCTCTCAGGGTGGTACTAAATTGAGCTCTCTTAACATATTTGGCAGTGACATTCTTAATACTCCATACAGATTCACATAAGAACCAATGTTGATCAGGATCTTCAGATCCATATTCCCTAAAGGTGGGTAACCTCATCTCATCTGCCATAGATCTTCCTAGGGTTCCTGACTGAGTATGCACTAAACCACTTGTACTAGTGCTCTGAGTTCTCTGATAACTCAGGTTACTCTAGTTACTTAATGTTCCTAAAACAACATGAGAAGTTATAGTACTTACTTCAATAGTCTATGCATCTCCTGAAGTTTCTGACACTTCTCAACGAGGTTCTTTAGTCTTCCCTTCTTCTGCCCTAGTGGACTTTAAATGTTCATCATTCATTAACTCTTCTTCTTCTCCACTGTAGAAGCCTTCTTCTTGTGTTGGTGGTTTGTAACTCTACTCAAACAAGTTCACCAGAGGAACTTCTCTAAATGATCTCCCACTGCGCACGTGTCCAACCTATGTTTCGTTTTCGCTGTCTAAGTTCTTGAACATTATCTATTTATTCCAACCAATTGTTGTATCTTCAAGATGTTCTTCTCATGTAACAACATCTTGATCTGCAACTTCAGAAAATGTAAAAATTCTCCTCTAGGTCCCTTAAAGAAATATCTCTCTGGTTGGCTATATGATTCTACTCTATCAATAGTAAACTCAGTAATGTACCCTCCAATGGTACTATCAAACCAATGATCAAATTCTCTTGACGTGGCGTTATCAACTCTCTTGACCTTCTTGATCAACGTCGACGTTGAAACCACAGGTGGTCTGAGTTTGAATTCAAACTGGGTATCTGCTAATCTAGCTAGCCACTCGTATAGCTCCTTATGAATTCCTCCAAAGAAAATCTCATGTATATCGATAAAGATATACTTTCCCAACCAATCCTCTATGCTAAGATTAGGGTTCTTGTTCTGGGCTTCTGCAAAGTCCTTTTCTTGTTCTTCTATCCACTTCTAAATCTTTGTCTTCGATAGAAACCACCTTGACATTCCCTCAAGAAGATCCCAGTCCTGACAATGGAACCATTTGTTGGCACAGGAGAAGACCCAAGGTTCAAGTCTAACAGTGCACCAACAAGCCCTAACTACTGGCCCTTTCGATAACACCTGCAAAGCAGATGTAGTCTCACCCGAATTAGCAATAGGGGTTGCAGGACATAGGTGTCTACAACCAGAGGAAATTCAAAGTGGGTCCAAAACAACAACAACACAGCATATAGATATCATTTACCAACTTAAACCTACTTTGCACAGTTATATCTCATATCTAACCCAATGATGCAATGACAGAGTAATCAGAAGGAAAAAAAACACCACAGCAATCAAACTGAACACAAGATATACATGGTTCACCCTCTCCCTAGGGCTACGTCCACAGAACTGTGTTTCTTGGTATTATAGGAAAACATACATTTCTATATGCTCTCTTAGATTGCAGATCTCTCTCTTCTTCTCTCTCTTTCTCTCCCCTCCCTGTGCACCTAGTTGTCGGGTTGATCTTCGCACCCAACTGAAGATCTTACAACACATACTGCTCTCACAACACAATACTTCTCTCTCAACAATAACAAAAATCATTCATCATAACATAATCGAACCCATCCTAGGTCCTATTAACCTTTATTTATACATTACAATGACTCTCGGACAACCTTAGGATGAAACATAGATGTCAAAACCCTAAATAAAAAAACCTTAGGTGTCTAAAATCCTAGTTCAACTTGACCATCATTTTCAGGCTTTTCCAACCCGTCTTTCCTTCTTTATTACAAGGTGCTCTAAAGCATCCATTGGTGGATTTTTCTGCTTACTGAGTTTTCCACGATCCATATTCCTTGCTAATTTGTCTTCTTCAATTTCCTCGTCCAATGGATTCCTTTCTCTTACTTTGCTACTTATTTTCTTCTCTTTTGGCCACTTCGACCCAATCTCAGTTAACTTGTCTTTCGTGCAGTTCAGACTTCACGCTTATTTCCTTAATATTTGCAACCTTCCATAACCAAGGGCCGACACTCTGCTTTAGTTATAGATAAATATACTGATGATTGTTTCTTTCTTAGCAAAGATACTAAACACTCACCCAAGTAGAACTCTGTTGCAGTGGTTCTTCGTCCATCATCAATGCAACCTACCCAATCTTCATCTGTGTAGGAAATAAGTGATAGATCCTTTCCTTTTGTATACCATAATCCAAACTCTTTTGTTCCTTTGAGATATCTGAAAATCCTTGTCATTGCGGATACATGTGATTCCTTTGGTGTTATTTGAAATTGTGCCACATGTTCAACTACCTGCATTACATCTGGTCTGGATGTTGTCACATATAGTAAGCTACCAATCACTGACATGTATTTCCTCTGGTCTGTAGACTTTGAATCATCATCTTTACTCAACTTGCAACTGGTTTGCATAGGAGTGGTCACTGGTTTGCAATCTTCCATTCCGAACCTCTTTAGCATTTCTCTAATATCCATAGTTTTAGAAATAAAAATTCCTCGGTTTCTTTGACATATATGAAGACCTAGAAAGAAGGATAGTTCTTCGAGTAATGAAATTCCAAATTTATTCTGCATATCCTTTGCAAATTTCTGGCTTAACCTTGATGTAGAGGTTGTTGTCTTCACTTCCTTTTCTTGAACCCTTCTTCATCTTTTGCTTCTTCTTCATAAAGTTGATCCACTGACTCATTTTCTTCTTCTTTTAATTCACATCCACTTGTTTCATCATTTGTTACATTGATTCTTTCCATAGCTTTGTTCAACCTCATATTGTAACACTTGTATGCTTTCCTTGAACTTGAGTAACCAACAAGTACTCCTTTGTCCACACAAGAGTCAAACTTTCCCATTCTGCCATCTTCTCTTTTGATGTAGCATTTGCTTCCAAATACTTTGAAGTGCTTCACATTTGTTGGTCTTCCTTTCCATAGCTCGTAGGGATTTTTTTCATTGTTTTTTCTGAGCATTACTTTGTTTTGAATGTGAAATGTTGTATGCACTGCATGTGTCCAAAAATATTTTTCAATTTGGAATCCATTAGAATTATTCGAACCATTTCCTGTGTAATTGTCACCCATTATGATAATGTTCCTTTGTCTCTAAGCCACTCTTTGAACCAATCTATGAATCCATGCTCTCATCCACTGTCATATATATGTCCAAACCTGCTAAGTGTTTTTACGAATCCATCTCTATCCATATTGTCCAAGACTCTATTGCACAACTGTCCATAATCCTGACCCATTTATCACTATACTATCATGAAGTCTTTACTACTACAAATGATTGTACTTCAACTAACTGATTGCTCTAGATATTTCTACTCAAACTTTGTAAGGTGCTCGAAGGATGGTTCTTTGGTCTGACACAGCTACCACATAGACTCCCCATGTCTAATATTCATATTACCTGGGAGTCTCTATGTTGTATGGCTCAGAACAACTTCATCATCATCTTCATTGGTAGATTCATCATTTCTCTGAGATCTAACTTCTTTATTTATGTATATGGATTCATCTTTCACTACAATTCCTGAAAGTACAATCTCTTGAACTTGTTCCTTAGTTACCTATCCTTCTTTTCTTTTATTATTTTTCCAAACCTTTCTGTATCTGACATCTTTACTTTTCTCTACAGAATTTTCTTCATCTCGTTTTATTGCCAATCTTGTGATCCCTGGGACCTGGTCTTTGTTCACCTGTTCTTCGTGTTTTCTTATCCATGCTTTCTTATATCTTATATCAGTGTTCTCTTTCATGGAAGTATCAATCATGCTTCTACAATCACTGGCTATGTTTCCATAGTTATGACATTTGTAACATTCAATGTTACGTGGGGCCACATAGGCATTTATTGATTGAACATTTCTTTTATAATCCTTGCAATCTGCAACCTTATGTCCAAAATTATTACAATAAAAACAATGACCATAAAATAAATTTGCATACCTGGGAGCGAGTGATATTCTTTGTGGTGTAGTCCTTCTGAATGTATGCCTTGACTGATCATGATCATGATTGAAGCTTCTTTGTGGCTTGAACATGGATGGTCTTCTTGAAGATGTATCTTCAATATTTTTCTTAAATTCTAGTTGACCATGATTCCTTCCTTTGAGTACTTGTGCATAACTCTTTCTATTTTCTTCATTCTTTTTTTCTAGCAACCTAGAGTGATTCTCTTCATTCTCTATAATCGATGTGGATGTTTATGTCTCTTCAACATTCTTAATGAGGTACTTATGAATCATGCAAACGATAGTGTAGGAGAAAGTAAGTAAATGTGTTTTTTAAGTTGTTTTGTTTCTATTTTTTTAAGTTTAGATCATTCCTTAAGCATGTGAGGAATGTAACACATGCTACTTGAATACTTCATAATGTTCCCTTTGATATTTAATCATTTTTTTATTTGTTTATATAATATCATAATTTTTGTGATGAAGAGGTAGATTAATTTGTATGAAAGTATATTTAAAATTTGGGTAGCGTAGTCCAATAATGTGGTTAGGATTATCACCCTATCACTTCATCTAAATTATGATTGGATAATATATATTTTTCATTTTTCATTTATAAAATTTTAAAATTAAAATGTGATAATAGCGTGTAGTCTTGCTTTATATATGGTTATGTGTTGAATTTATAGGTATTTTGTAGGATCTATGGTTACTAATGGGGTTGAGGAGGAGACTCAATTAAATGATAATAATTAAGTGAGTATGAAAGTTTATTAGGATTTTTTTTATCAAAAAATTATGGGTTATATTTTTGTTAAATATTTCAAGATATACACACATGTGCTTATGCACATCAATAAAAATAATGTTGAATAACTTATATTTCCATTTTTGTTGATTGTTTAATTTATTGTGGTTTAACAAATCACATACACAAAAAAGAATTAATTTAATTATTTCACCACAAGCAAGTAATAAGGTGCATCTACAACTCAAAATGGATTATACATATAAGTAATGCAATTCCATGATGTTAATAAATTAAATTGAAAATGAATGAAAATCATAACTTTAAAATGAAAAGTTATGTAGATACAATGAAAAGTTATTAAATATAATGTTGAAAATGTAATTGTAGATACAACTAAAACTAAATAAATGTGTTACTTTAAACCTTAATAAAAATAATGACTTAAGCAAAAATATAATTAATTTTTTTTTTTTATATTATTATAATTATACTTTTTTATATTATTTTTATTGTAAATATTTACATTTATTTAACTATAATAAATACCATTACATATTAATAAGGTCAATATTATGTATGCACACTAATAAAATTAGTGGATAACATGATTAATTGTGTGCATCACAACTTTTCAGTAAAAAATGAAAGGGGCATTATAACAAGGAGTGTGTGTTAACTTGAGAGGTACAAGTGGAAGTGGACTTGTGACAGCTCTAATGTAAAGATGGGACTACCAAGGACCACATACTTTGACATGCTATGATATTGCAAGGACCTTTTCTTATTGATGTAATGGCATGAATGTAACTATCTCTTCCAGTGAGTACCAAAATCCAATAATAACAAAAGGGATGGATCTATATCTTCCACTAAGTACCATTGTCATTGTTACTGTGTGAGAGTAAGGTGATAATGAACTCTCAAGCATTCGAATGTACGATTCTCATCATGAATTTTTGTTGATAATGAACTTTCAAGCATTCGAATGTACGATTTTCATTATATAAGACATTGGAATATGAATACATTATTTTTTTTTCAGACATTGTTATGTATATGTGGTATCTGGTAATAGTGTNGTGAAAGAAATGATTTTTTTTTTTAATATTTGTGTTTGGGTTTATGAGAGGTGAAGAGGAGGTGTATATCAAAACTCAAATTAAGAAAGGGAACTAAATTTTTTGAGTTAAGTTAATGGTGTAGAATAGTTTATTGTACTATAATTTTTTTAAGTGTCAAATTAATATGTTAGTTGGAACGATATAAGGAAAGAAAAGAAAGGTTAAAAAATGCCGTTCTAACAACATGTAAGAAATAGAGCGAGGTGATCTATAAGTTGGATGTATTTCTACAAACATTGTAAAGAAGCCAAGACAACATGTTAACTTTGGCATGCAAACTCCATATAGCTGAGCAAGGGTGGAATAGATTTTGAATTATTATAATATGATTATTTTAATTACGATATAAAAAAAAAGAATGTAGAATCAAGATAGATCGGGCAATTTTATTTTGGTAATAAAATTAAATTAAATTGAAGTTTTTGGAAACATGACATTTTTTGAATTCACAGAAATTTGTTGACTTATAACATTTTATTTGTGAATATGTATTCTTAACCAAAACACTAGATCAATGTGTTCAACAAAGTACCACACCATTGGATATTTATTATTTTATAGAGGTGTCATGATAAAGGAAAACTATATTGAGAGATTCATAAAAATGTGTTAATTCATAACCTTTTACTTGTAAATATGTATCTTAGCCAAAACACCACACTAGGGTGTTTGACAAAACCCCACATTTTAGATATTTATTTATTACATGGAGTCATTCTAATCAGGAAGATTGCTTGGTGGGATTCACATGGATGTGTTAACTTATTACAATTTACTTTTGGATATGGATCCCTATATAAAACATTAGAGTGGGTTGTTTGAAAAAGTTAATGTGTCCTTAGATATGTATTCTTCTATGGAATTGTCATAATCAAGGAGTGGGGATGGAATTTATAACCTTCTAACCATAGATATAGATTCTTAATCAAAATACCAAACTTGGGTGTTCGAAAAATTATTTATGTTAGTATATATTTATTCATTATGGAGTTTTCATGATCAAGAGAGACCCCTTGGGGAAGGAACCTATAAATTTTTACTCGTGGATATCAATCTTTAACCAAAACATAAGACCATGGTATTACAAAGTGACCACATTATTAAATATTTAAATTCTTGTCTGAGGTTATCTTGATTAAGCAAGACCACCTGGGGGGATGGAACTAATAACCCTTTATTTGTGGATATTGATCCTTAACCTAAACATAAATTAGGTTGTTTGACAAGGTACCCACTTTGTGATGACTTATTCATGTATGAATTTGTTGAGATTAAGGAAGATAACTTGGGAGATGAGGCTCATAACCTTTGATCTATGGATATTGATCCTTAACTAAAACACCAAACTAGGTGTTCAACAAGGTACCTATGACATTAATTATTAATACATGTATGAAATTGTTGTGATCAAGAATAATTGCTTATAAAATTCATAACCTTTTACTTATGGATATGGATTATGCACTCAATTTTTTAACATTAAACCATATGAGTGATTTAATAAGTGGACAAACTCAATATTCCAATGGATCTATATTCTTCGAGCAAGTTAAAATTCACATTGATCTATTCATTTTCTCAAAATTTCATAATTGCTTATTAAACTCATAACCTTTTACTTATTGATATGGATTATACACTCTTTATAGTGAATTATTGTCATTTTATGGTTAAACCATAGGAGTGATTTAATAAGTGGACAAACTAAACCTTCTAGTGAGTCCATATATTTTCAACAAGGTAAAGTTTGTCCTTTTCCACTTATTTTTCAAAATTGTGGTGATCTAGATAATTTTTAAATGAGTTAAAACTCATGAAAAAGGCTTTATAATTGAAGTTTCCATCAATTGAAAGAAAATACAAAATATGGAAAAAAATATTACAAAATTATAAAAAAGAATTTCTTCTTTAAAAAACAAAAAACAATATAATATGTTTTCTACTTTTTTAACTTACTACCTAAACTAGAGCCTAGTCGATAAAAATTTTCATTTTTCTATGGAAAGGAAAAAGGGACAAAGGGGATATCCCCTTAGTCAAATGGAGAAATATTTCCATGCATGTTGGCACATGGGCAGACCCAGGGTTCAACGCTACAACAGCGCACCAACAAAGCCCTAACTATCGGCCCTTTCGGCAACACCTGCGAAGTAGATAAGTCTCACCCGAGGTAGAGGTAGGGGTGGTTGCAAGACTTAGGTGTCTACAACCTTAGCTAGGACACAGATCTGTGATTATAATACTTAATAAAGAACTTATCATTGTCAATTCCTCAATATACAATCAATAATCACTTCGTTGATAAAATAGGGCTTCAGAGCATTCACACTAATATAACGTACTTAAGCACTTAGCATCAATAGATAGGTCAAATCTACTAGATCAAGCACTCAACACATTCATATAGATCAAATCTAACATTCTTATACATCATTAGCACTTGATATAAGCGTATCTATCTAATCATCTCTAAGAACTTAGCAAAAGAAGATATAAACACATCCAGACAAGAACAAAGCAAGACAACATAATGTTTACGTGGTTCACCCCCACCTTGGGGCTACGTCCACCAACTCTTATTCTTTATTATCTTCAGTCAATCGGTTACAAGAACAGAGCCATCCAAACCCCACTCTGCATAAGACATAAGATCTGTGCATCTCGCTAGATCCTTCTTCCTTGCATTACAACACAAAGCCTTCCACCATCTGTTACAACCAATTGCACTTAGGTCTGCAAGTCTCTTGCAGTCATGCACAAAGTACTTACAAAACCCTACTTCCACTTAGCATACATCACATAGATGCCTGTATCTACCTATATATGCCTATACATCTATTTATACATTACAAAATAGGCCTAAGCATGGGTAAACCCATGGGCCGACATCCCAATCCCATTACATAATCCCAAAAACCCAGAAAGGACCCAAAAGTGGGCCGAGATCCCTTGATCTCCACTTCATCTTGTGCTCCTCCTTCGACATGTTGTCGAAGTCCCAAAATAGGTCAATATGACCAAGAATCTCCCAAAACTTGGTCAAGGGCCAACAGGCCCCCAACACTCACTTGTGACTCGTTCCGAGTCACTCTGATCTGAGCAATTATGCTTTAAAGGCCTCGATCTTAGCTCGAGCTACTTCGACCTGCTACTGTGAGATGACCTCTTTCTCGGTGAACTCCTGGATCACTGTGTCATTCACGGGCGCTTCTAGACATTGTTCTACTATAATGACAACCTGTTATAGCTCTTCTCCTCAGATTTCAACCTCTATGAATAATTGGCACACCTTATCTTGTACTGGTTGAAGTTGTTGAGTAACTTCCATCACTATTCTTTGAATCATATGGATCTATTGTTGGGCGGTACGTTGCTCCTGAGAACACTTCATTCTTTCCACGGCTAACAAGGCCTTCAACTGCGCCTGTAGTGTGTTTGTGTACTCCTTTTCTTCCTTGAGCTGCGACTCTAATGCCTATAACTCTGGATTCTCTGTGAGGTTCTCATATGTTTGGGCGCTGCGGTTACTCAGCTGCTTGCACTCCAAGGCGAGAGATTTTAGTTTGTCAACTGCGCTGTGGGAAGTTGCTTCCCTTTGGTCTCTTACATCTTGAGGGGTCTCGGGCATAGTACGGAGATCCAAGTTTGCTATGCACTGTTGGAGCTGCTGGATTACTTCTTCAAGTTGTGCCACCTGCTGTGGAACTCTTTCTTCGGTCTTTATTTATACGACTCTCATAGAGCAAAGTGCTTTGTGAACCATTTCCTTTACTTCGAGTTTCTCTGCGAGCAACTGTTCCTTGCTTTTCTACAATTGTGCTTTTTCTTCTTTCCACTTCGCTTGCAGAGCAAGCTTTTCCTGTTCTGCAGTACTGCGTTGTTCTACAAGGTCTCCCTGTACTTGTGCCAAATCCTGGGTAGCTTATGTTGTTTCTTCCTAAGCTCGTCGAAGGCGAGCTTCGACTGTATCAGCAATGAGGTGGAGTTGAGTTGGCTCATCTCCCAGTTCTAATGTTCCTGCTGACAGAGGCACAGTGGAGACTGCGCAGCTAGATTGTAGTGCATGTTGCACTCCTTGGAGCTCATCCTTAATCCGATGGAACACCTCCTCCTTCTTAGCTTCTTGCTTCTCTGTTATCTCTAGCGAAGTATCATTCAGGGCTACTACGATGAAATCAAAGTCGTCGGAGGTGAGGATGGTCTTCATTTTGGTCATGGCTTTCACTTTCTTCAGGGAGGAAGGTTTCGGTAGCAAAACCTTTATTTTCTTCAAGGGATCCTCTTTGTCTCTAGGTGGTGTAACCTCGCCTTTCTTCTATTCAACTTATGCACCATCTATCTCTCTACCATCTCCTCCTTGCTCTATTGAGATGGAATCCGTATTCACGGATGCACTATCTAAATCATGGACCTCTTCGGTCTTCTTTATCTTGCTAGGTCCAAGTGTATCCGGTGCAATTTCTGGACTGTCTAAATTGGATATCTCCATAGGGTCTGCTTGAATGAGGAATTTCGTCGACCAGTCCTTGGTGATTTCTTCTAAGTCCTCCTCTGTCAGCTTGTAGTAAGACTGAAGTTGCTTCTTGTTTTCGTCAGCACGCACTTTAATATAAATGAAATAGCAGTCCACGCTGAATTTCATTAAAGGCCAAAACCTGTGGAGAGTATTTGACATGATGCGAGGCTCGGATTGGATAACTAACTTTAGTTGATTGTAATATGTGTGGAATACAGAATTTGAATGCCATTTCTTGTTCATGTCACTGGAATACCACAGTGTACTAAACTTCATGGCCAAAGGTTCAAAGGGCTCGACGTTCAGGAAGGTCACACCTTCTGACATCTCCCATGCAATGAAAGAAATCAGGATTAGAAGCCAACTAAAGTGGAACTCATATCCTTGATCTTTCACTTCCCTGCAATCCAATTCCAACTAGTTCATGAGGTACTTCACCCAATTCATTTGTAGGCCCTCCATGCACTTTCGTGTGAGGTCGACTACAAAACCAGTCACTTGGGTGGGTGGGTTCTTGTGGACTAACTTTATTGTGATCAATTGATAGGCTAGGCGCATTGCGCTACTTTGGATAGAAGATACCTTGTAGCCTCACATTCCCTTTTAGCCATCTTCATAGGTGTCCTTGATCCTTTGTGCCCAAGCGCGATCCATTGTTTTTCTGGGGTAGAAATCCTGTGGGTCAGGGCCTTGCATACTCAGCCCTGTGATCTGATTGATCAATGTTGGATCCACTTTGATATGGTGGTTTAACCACAAGTATCTTCCATGGTAACAGGAAAGCAGTAGTTTGACGCATGCATTCACTTCTTGGTGTCTTCCGAAGTGAGGAATCTTCATGACATTGAGCAGTGTGGACTGTGTGCGGTTATGGGTCCATGACTGAGGAATTATCTTTGAATTCTTTCCTTTTGTCCTGGTCAGGTACTTATGTGGGGCGAGCATGTTGTATACCTTCCTGTCTCCTAGGTTGAAGTCGCTAAACTTCAACATTGTTATATTTTCTTGATCTGCATGAACTGCGTGTATCCCCTTCAAGAGGTACGCAGTAACCAATTTGTACTCAAAGTCTCTGGGCACACTATCTCGATTTATTGCACCGCTCAGAGGTAGTAGATAGGTAGGTAGAACACTCGGAATCAACTTAGCATTCATGAGATCGTCTCTGTTCTTGGTTCACTTCTCATTTGTGGGTCGTGATGGTCCGGCTCGAGTAGTGGAAGGAGAGGCAAGTAGTCCTCTCTTCGATGATGCTTGTAGACCGGTAGACAATCCTCTCTCAGACATGACTCTTTCAGTCATCAATTCGAGGAGTACTTATGTTACTGATTCTTCAACTGCGGTGAGCTCATCGGACATATGCGCTCGGGATTAATAATATCAAGTTCACAATTAACTCAGATAATGCACTAGAATAAAAAAAAAGAGGGAAATGATCATTGTATACAATTCACTTGGTCTGCAGGCTCAAATTCTTGGTTGTCAAAAAGTGTTCTCTGCACATGGCGCGATGGGATAAATAGGCAACTCGGCAATAGTTCGCTTGTAATGGGTATGAAGCCTCATTAACTCTTGTTATGTCCATTATGGCATGGTCCAACAGTCTGGTGTCGAGCTATAAATGCTTTCTGACCCGTTCGGAGCGGAAGCTGAACGGATATATCGGTCCCAACGACTATATTGCCTCGCCATGGCGAAGTGCCATGTGTCAATGTTCTAATATCCCGGTGAATATCCCAATCTGCAAATTTTCTGTCTGTGAAGTTCCCTCTGGAACCTTCTGTAACTTTTCAAACTTTGCTCTCTTCTTACTTAGCTTTCTAGCTTTCCTCCCAGTGAGCTTCGTCTTGGTAGTCCTTTTTCCATTCTGATTCTTATCGTCTTTGGACATAGTCATTGCGCGTTGTTGAGATTCTTTCCTAGGATTCGGTATTAACACCTCTTATTTATCTGAGATATGTACTTTAGTCTCCTGTGAGTCTTCTAATGTTCTTACAACTTCGACATCTAGTTTTCTAGTGTTAAATAGCTTTGATCTGTTCTCTTGTTCTTCAATCAAGTATGCGATCCTTTTAGTCATGAAATCTTTTAACTCTTGTCTCTTCTGCTCCAAAATTTCTTCTTCTTATTTTCATCTAGCTTGATCTCTTTCAATCTAAGGTTTCCCTAGTAACATGGTAAATGGGGCGCAGTCCTCAATAAATTGAATAATCTCAAAATCTTCTTCTGTCGAAGTTCCATTGGCATTCATAGATATCTAAGTGAGCTTTCCACATAGGTTTATCAGTTTTCCTCTGAATAACCCTATTCCTCCTAATAAAGGAATCATAGCAGGCCTTCCTATAGCTTCCCAAGTTCTTTCTGTCATGATATTCACCTATTTTTCCTCATCTAGAACACAGTCAATGTTGAAGTCTCCTATTCTTGCTTCAAGGCATTCCTTGTCTTTAAAGATCTCTGATAATTTAACATGTCGGTGGTCATTCAAGGTTTCTTTCATTTGTAGCAATACCTTCTTTGATTCTTTCTGGGGTTCTGTTATAGCCTTAGTTTTTGGATCTTCCTTAGGGTTTTCTTGCCTTATGTTCATACTTTCAATCTTAGCAATCATTGTTGGCCCTTGGTTATGGAAGGAAGTGAAGAACAAAGAAGAAAAGGTGAAAAATGAACTTCGCGGGAGACAGAGTGACTGTCACTGGCTTGAAGTAAGCAAAAGAGTAGAAAAGATGGAGCAAAGAGAGGAAATGCAATCCATCGGATGAGGAGATAAAGGATGATAGACCAGCAAGGAATATGGATCATGGACAACTTAGCAAGCAGAAAAAGCGACCATTGGATGCTTTGGAGCACCGTTTGATAAGGAAGGAAAGATAGGCTGGTGAAGCCCGAAAATAGAGGGTCAAGTTGAGCTAGGGTTTTAGACACCTAGGGTTTTGGGATCTAGGGTTTTTGACACCTAGGTTTCGGCCTAAGGCTGTCGATGAGGTGTTGTAATGTCTAAATAGAGGTCTAAAGGACCTAGGGTTGGGTTGGTAATTCTGCAGTACAATATTGTTGTTGATATAGCTATAGTATTGAGTGAGGGATCATTGTATTGAGAGAGAGAAGTGTTGAGAGAGAGGAATCCTTCTGGTATTGTAAGATCTTTTGTTGTGTGCAAAGGTCAAGTCCTGCAGCTGGGTGCACAGGAAGGGGAGAGAAAGAGAGAGAAGAAAGAGAATATGCTAGTTGAGAGTGTAGATAAGAACTATATGCTTTACCTTAATGAATCATAAGCACAATTCTATGGATGTAGCCCTAGAGAGAGGGTGAACCATGTACATCTATTGTTGTGTGTGTGATTGATGCTTTGATATTTTTTGTTGTTATATTGTTACCTACCTTATTGTATTAGATCAAATCTATAGCTGTGAAGGTTAGATCTATCTTTTTTAATGGTAGATGTATGATGTATTGTTGTTGTAATAGATCCACTTGATATTCCCCTGGTTGTAGACATCTTTGTCCTGCAACCCCCTCATAGCTTCTTTGGGTGAGACTACATCTGCTTCATAGGTGTTTCCGAAAGGGCCAGTAGCTAGGGCTTGTTGGTGCGCTCTTGAGCATTGAACCCTGGTTCTACCCCTGTGCCAACAAATGGTTCCATTGTCGGGGTAGGAATCTTCATGAGGGAATGTCAAGGCGGTTCCCATCGAAGACAAAGATTTAAAAGTGGATAGAATATCAAGAGAAGGACTTCGCTGAAGCCCAGAACAAGAACCCTAATCTTAGTACAGAAGATTGGTTGGAGAAATATATCTTTACCGACATTCACGAGATATTCTTTGGAGGGATCCATCAAGAGCTACATGAGTGGTTAGCTAGGTTAGCAGATACCCAGTTCGAGATAAGACCTAGATCTCCTGTAGTGTGGACATTGGCATTGATCCAAAAGGTTAAAAGGGTTAATAACATTGTATCCAGGGTAGTAGATCACTGGTTTGATAGTACCATTGGAGGGTATATCACCAAGTTTGTTGTTGACAGAGTAGAGTCATACAACCAAGATGAAAGATATTTCTTTAAAGGACCCAGAGGAAAATTTTTACAAGTCCTGAAGTTGAGACTCAATATGTTGTTGCACAAGAAGAACATCTTGAAGATATAATAGATCGAGAAGATTTGAGAAGGATAATGTTCAAAAATTTGGACAACGACAATGACACAAAAGCAGGACATATGCACAATGGAAAAAATTTTCGAGGGGTTCACCTTGAGAACCTCTTTAAGAAAAACTACGAGGAATAGGGTTTCTACAATGGAGAAGAGGCAGATCTGACAGATGAANGTGGGGCCAGAGGAAGAAGCAGCTGAAGAACTTCACCGAAACGAGACAGAAACCTCAAGAACTGTGCAGGCTACTGAAGTAAGTAATATCAATCCTCCTATTGTTTCAGAAACGCTAAGTAATCAAAACATTCCAAATCACTAGAGTCCGCAGAGCCCTATTACTAGCAGCTCAACATCCACTCAGACAGAAAACCTAGGCAACTCCATGGTAGATGAGATGAGACTTCCTATCTTTAGAGGAGATGGATCTGAAGATCCTGATCAACACTGGTTCCTGTGTGAGGCCATATGGAATATTAAAAATATTACCGATGAAGCTATTAAAAGAAACCAGTTTAGCACTACATTGAGAGACCGCGCGTTGAGCTGGTACATGAAGCTTGTCCAAGGACTTGCGCAGCCTAAGCCGTTGAATGAGATCAAGAACATGTTGATTGCAGAGTTTAAGAAACCTAAGTCAGAGTCCCAATGTATTACAGAGCTGAAAGAGATCAAGAAAAAGGTAGTCGAACCTGTTTGGGAGTTTGATCAGAGATTCAAGACCCTTACAGGAAGATTGACCTTTAAGATCCTGGATGAGCAGAACAAAGAATGGTTCATCACTGATCTCTTACCACATATCAGAGTCCCCTTGATGCAGTAGAATATTGCTTTGTAGGTAGAAGCATTGGAGATATCCATAAGGCTTGAATCAGCCCCTATGGGAGAATCAATCTCGGGTATGAGTCAGATCTTGAGTTAGCTAACTAGTTTGTCTCTACAGGTTTAAGACATGAAGAAAGATAAGGGAAAATAAAAAAGGGAAGACATGAACAGAATCTGGACCAGGGGTCAAATTTTACCTCAAAAATAAAAATTCTCGGAATTCCCTCAAAACAAATGGGTTTGTATCCCTCATCATCACAAACCCAACGCAATTTGTTTCGTCTCAAACGGACGTCGGGAGAGAAAGTTATCGTGCTCTATTCGAATCGCCAAACAAGAAAAAAAGGATGCTGACTGGGGCAGTCCGTACAGTCCGTACGGCCACATGGCAGGGCTGTACCATTATGATGATGTGGCACATTTTCGTTGGATGATTGTTGGCATATCGGATGTTGACACGTGTTCAGGTGTTGGCAAATAATATGAGAACATGTGGCCCAATCGAAGGGCGCCACGTGTCCCCCTCATTTTTGGTTTATGTGGTTGTGTAAAAGTTAATGGAAGCCGCGGGGTTTGACCCCCGGACCTCTCCTCCACCTAATGACTTTGCATTTTCCACTAACCAATAGGCCGACCGTGTTTCTTGTTTCATAATCCGACGCACTATTATTTAAAGTTGTATGTTATGATATATGGAAAAAGGGGCGCGCCGGGGCTTAAGCCCCGACCCATGGTTCCATAGTTCAACACATATAACCATGTGTTAATACCGCGTGCAACCGTTGATATAACCACATATATATTGGCGCGCGTTTGTATTTAATTGTAATATATTGCAATATTATATTGCATGTATATGTGTTAAAGTTTGCAATGTTACATTTCACATATATATAAACTATGGGTTGAACGCGCGGGGATTGAAACCACGACTTGTGGTTTTATATACAACCATTGTTTGAAATGGCACACGGTTTGTGAAATTGGTTTTAAACGGAGCCTCGGAGTTTGGTTCAACAGTTAAACCACTTGTCACATAAACATTAAACGGTGGCAACGTGTAGCCCTTTTTGCGTGGAACGTGGCCACATGGCCCCATGCGCCCAACACCTTCGTTTCGGGGGGCTTTATTCCCATTAATTGTTCGACATATTGGCACGAATTTTGGAATGCACGCGTGTGCTGAGTTTTGGACGGGAAAACGCTCGGAGCTAGGTTCATTCACGCACAGGTGCAGAATGGCGAACCAGTAACAGAGCTTGAAGGGGAAAAATGGCAGAAGCCATAACTTTTGGAGTTTTTGACCAAATCAGGTGCTATAAAAGCCCAGCTAGGGGTTTTTGGACATTCTAAGTCCATTGGTGATGTTTTCACAGGCATTTGAAGACTCCTTATGTAGGTTTTTAACCATTTAATCTTGAGGAAGCTCTAGGGAGCCTTAAAGCCCTCATTGTTTGAGGCATTGCTCAGATGAGCCCATGTCCATTTTCTGAGACTGAATAGTCATTTCTGACTGTTTATTATGCTCTGAACACATTGGGACAGGTTTCAGATCCATTGGAGGACTTCTATAGGTATTTTTTCTCCATTAAATATCAGGGAAGCTTGGAGGCCACATGTAGAAGAGGTCATTACTGGATGAGACAAGATCCATTTGCAGAGTTCTAACAGTCATTTTTGGGGTTTTTATGTATTCTGAATCCAATGGTACAGTCTGTAAATCCATTGGAGTTGAGAAGAAGCTTGTAAAGATCATTTGACAAACTAATCCCAAAGAGCCAAGTCCATTGAAGGAGGCTCAAGGAGATGTAGCCCAGAGAGGGGTGAACTCCTTTATCATCTTGGTATTGCTGTGATTTTGATGTGTTATTTGCTTCATTTTATACTGCTGTGTATTTGTTTATAACACATATTTAATCTTTTAAAAGAACATTTCTTCACACATGTACATTGACAAGAAGAACCAAGAACTTCACACATAAACCATC
>JASDQU010105160.1:143606-190333 GCA_032191745.1 Picea mariana
CCTAAGTATTGTGGTCTTGGTTATGAACGAATTGATGGAACAAATTCCAAAGTAGAGGAAACAAATGAAAAAGTTTCAAGCACAATTTTTGTTTCAAGTTCACCTCCTCAAGAAGGTTTTCAAGGTGAAAGTTCAAGAACTTTTGTTGAAAGTTCAAACTCTTCAGCATGCAAAACTTGTATTCAAGATGAATGCAAATGTGTGCAACAAAAAGTTTGTGATAGCCATGAGGACAAGAGCAGATTTGTTAGTCTTCAAAAGAGAGCGTGTAACTCTTCAAATTCACCTCCTCAAAGCGGCGATAAAGGTGAATGTTCAAGGTATAAATCTGCCTATAACTCAGTTGCTTTTGATTATATTAAGCATGATAAATCTGCATGTAACAATGGAAAAATGCCATGTACATTTTGTGGTTTTTATAACCATCATGTTTCAAAGTGTTGGAAAAGAAAGTCCACTTTCAGGAAACTTTCCAAGCAAAGGCAACATGAAGAGAAAATGCAAAAGATTTGCAGTCATTGTCGGAAGAGGGGTCATCTCATTGACCAATGTTGGACATTACATCCAACCTCTCATCCCTGACACAAGAAGCATTTGGATGAAAAGATTGACAAGAATGGAAGAAGAGATTCCATCATTGATGTGAGTCAAGAAGATTCACAAGAAGACGACTTTCAGCAGAAGAATTCGCCATTGAGTTGGCTCGGTAAGAAATGGCTAGATTTCTTGAGTAAGTAAGGCTTATATTTTTTCTGCAATAGATGCACATTTCAGCCTTAGCTATTCATTTTGTTGAAGTTGACAAGTTGCAGCAGTTATCATAAATTGCAAGATGCAAGTTTGCTTGTGTAGGCATTCATTTTTTTAAGGCATACTTGTGTTATACCTCCTCATTCAAGAACATGTAAAAGAGGGGTATGATGTCCATTTTGTTACAGCCATATACACTTTTCATTTTCATCTCTTTAGTACCCACATGTCTTGGGTTTGAGTACCTATGTTTCTACAGGAAGGAGAGTTGAAGAAGCTATGCACATGCATTTGGTTTTGGAGTGCATAAACATTGAACTTGATGTTAGTTCATCATGAATGACTCATGATAGTAGCATGATTGTTTATCTTGGTTTTCGACTTGTCATTTTTGGAAGGTTGACATGTTTCCCATGAGTCTCAACTTGTGTCGATATTGCTTGACGACTATGTTATGTCGTTCATGTTTCTCGACTTATGATTAGTCGATGGTGTTGTTATCTTGTAAGTCAAGTTTTGAGTACATGGAGATGGAGGAAAACACCATGTGCTTTGATGAAGCACAAGATGCGACAGTTGCTTGAAGAGAAAAAAGACTTTGCTGTCATTATTTTCAGTCTTGTGTCAATTTATTTTCAAGATTGATGGTTTTCTTGGCTTGTGACAAGATGTTGCAGGAAATTTTGCAGCCATTGGAGAGAGGATTGTTGACGTCCAAGAGTTCGAAAGAGGGACTTGATTCTCAGTGGGAAGGCTGGAATTCTTCCAAGCACAACAAGAACAGTGGGTCAGCAACAGCCAGAGAACAGTGGTTGAGGGACATAGCCATTTGCAGAGCAAGGCATGTCCAGGTACCCAGGTGATTGTCGAAAAGGATTTTCAAGTAGAATCAGTTGATATAACTTGAACGAAGAAGAGTATTGAAGCTCATATCAATAATTATAAGCTTTTGTGGGTCCAAAAGCCTTTCAGTGGGAAGGCGTGATCAGAATCTGGACCAGGGGTCAAATTTTACCTCAAAAATCAAAGTTCTCGGAATTGCCTAAAAAACAATGGGTTTGTAGCCCTCGTTGTCACGAACACAACGCAATTTGTTTTGTCTCAAACGGACGTCGGGAGAGAAAGTTATCGCGATCTGTTTGAATCGGCAAACAGGGAAAAAAGGATGCTCACTGGGCAGTCCATACAGTCCGTACGGCCACGTGGCAGGGCTATACCATTATGATGATGTGGCAGTTTGATGATGTGGCACATTTTCGTTGGATGATTGTTGGCATATCGGATGTTGACACGTGTTCAGGTGTTGGCAAATAATATGAGGACATGTGGCCCAATCAGAGGGCGCCACGTGTCCCCCTCATTTTTGGTTTATGTTGTTGTGTAAAAGCTAATGGAAGCTGTGGGGTTTGACCCCCGGACCTCTCCTCCACCTAATGACTTTGCATTTTCCACTAACCAATAGGCCGACTGTGTTTCTTGTTTCATAATCCGACGCACTATTATTTAAAGTTGTATGTTATGATATATGGAAAAAGGGGCGGGCCGGGGCTTAAGCCCCGACCCATGGTTCCATAGTTCAACACATATAACCATGTGTTAATACCCTGCGCAACCGTTGATATAACCACATATATATTGGCACGCGTTTGTATTTAATTGTAATATATTGCAATATTATATTGCATGTATATGTGTTAAAGTTTGCAATGTTACATTTCACATATATATAAACTATGGGTTGAACGCGCGGGGTTTGAAACCACGACTTGTGGTTTTATATACAACCATTGTTTGAAATGGCACGCGGTTTGTGAAATGGGTTTTAAACGGAGCCTCAGAGTTTGGTTCAACAGTTAAACCACTTGTCACATAAACATTAAACGGTGGCAACGTGTAGCCCTTTTTGCGTGGAACGTGGCCACATGGCCCCATGCGCCCAACACCTCTGTTTCGGGGGGATTTATTCCCGTTAACTGTTCGACATATTGGCACAAATTTTGGAACGCGTGTGTGTGCTGAGTTTTGGATGGGAAAACGCTCGGAGCTAGGTTCATTCACGCACAGGTGCAGAATGGCGAACCAGTAACAGAGCTTGAAGGGGAAAAATGGCAGAAGCCATAACTTTTGGAGTTTTTGACCAAATCAGGTGCTGTAAAAGCCTAGCTAGGGGTTTTTGGACATTATAAGTCCATTGGTGATGTTTTCAAAGGCATTTGAAGACTATTTATGCAGGTTTTTAACCATTGAAGCTTGAGGAAGCTCTAGGGAGCCTTAAAGCCCTCATTGTTTGAGGCATTGCTCAGATGAGCCCATGTCCATTTTCTGAGACTGAATAGTCATTTCTGACTGTTTATTATGCTCTGAACACATTGGGATAGGTTTCAGATCCATTGGAGGACTTCTACAGGTATTTGTGCTCCTTTAAAGCCCAGGGAAGCTTGGAGGCCACATGTAGAAGAGGTCATTACTGGATGAGACAAGATCCATTTGCAGAGTTCTAACAGTCATTTTTGGGGTTTTTATGTATTCTGAATCCAATGGTACAGTCTGTAAATCCATTGGAGTTGAGCAGCAGCTTGTAAAGATCATTTGACAAACTAATCCCCAAGAGCCAAGTCCATTGAAGGAGGCTCAAGGAGATGTAGCCCAGAGAGGGGTGAACTCCTTTATCATCTTGGTATTGCTGTGATTTTGATGTGTTATTTGCTGCATTTTATACTGCTGTGTATTTGTTTATAACACATATTTAATCTTTTAAAAGAACATTTCTTCACACATGTACATTGACAAGAAGAACCAAGAACTTCACACATAAACCATCTTGCATAGTTTAACACATGAAGCAAGGTCCTGTTAAGGTTTATTTTATTGAGGTAGAGGGTGCTTGCATAGCATAACAAGTCAGCCTTCTATTTTCAGATCAAGACATCTGGTGTGTCATATGCAGATCAAAAGGTCATGAAAAGGAACATTGCCCTCTATTCAATAAATACTTGGCTTCTAGAGCTCGGAGCCCCTTGAATCAAGTCACCTTACCTTGGTGTGAAGTATGCAAAAATCGACATCACCCCGGTGAGTGATATTACATGCATAAATACATTCAGACACCCACAAACTTGTATTGCACATTCTGTAAATCAGTAGGGCATGACGATAAAGATTGCAGATATTATGATCTCATGCATGAAAGATCAAGAGACATATACAATATCCAAGGTGAAGTACATCAAGAAGGAAACAATGCGCAGTATAACTCCCCAGGAAGAGGAAACTTCAATCCTCATGGTGGATACAGAGGAAGAGGACGAGGAGGAGGAATGGGCTAAGGCTGAGGACAAATAATTTTTTATAACTGCGCGCAGCCAGGACATATAGCAAGGGACTGTCAAAACCCTTGTACCACTTGTAGTTATTGCAACTCCTTAGAGCACATCATTGAGGACTGCCCTATGTTGTTATCCAAGCTTTAAGAAAGATGAGGACCCCAACAGAACCCACAAGTGAAATTGATCTATGCTGAACCTCGTGGAGCAGACCCTAGAGTCGTTATTATTCAAGGAGGCACTACCATAGGAGAGGATAGAATGAGCCAAGGAAATATCACAGAAGACTCAGGCATCAAGAAAGCTGCAGAGAAGACCCAAAATTTTGATGCGAAGAAAGAAAGACAAATCTTTGAGGAAGAAAGGAAAGAGTTCAAAGCAGATCAAGTTTCTTCCTCCAAAATACGACCAGAAATCAGAGAATATGGGATGCCTTAGGAATTTGATCAGTCGGCTTCGCCAAAAGGAGGAAAAGAGGTTAGTAAGATCATTGAATTTTTATACACTTGTATTAAGTAAATTCAGGATGAGAACGTTGTGTAAGAACTACAGAACTTAATCCGACAGTATGAGCTAGGGAAGATAGACCCCTTACTGAAAAGGGAAGTACACCAAATTGGTAAGAAGAGAAGGAAAAATAAAGAATTACATTTGAATGCTCAAATATGAGAGTATGATATAGACTATGTGGTCCTTGACTTAGGGTCGGAGGTCAATGTCATGATGAAGCAAAATTGGGCACTAATGGGAAAACTGAGGTTGATCTATTCCCCTATCATACTTAGGATGGCTAATCAACAAGCTGTCAGCCCATTCGAACGATTGGAGTATGTCCCGGTGGACATCGATGGAATTATAACCTTTTTATATTTTGAGTTAATTGAAATTGTTGATTACAACTTCCCTTACCCTGCATTACTAGGAATTGATTGGGCGTTCAACAATTCCATTGTTGTTGATTTGAAGAAAAGACGTATGAAATTTGAAAGAGATGGCCTTAGGGTCATTGCACCCTTAGATCCAGATGAAGGTCCACGATACACAGAGCCCATCAGAGAAGCATATCACGCATACAAATTGGAAAACCTCTACAAAATAATAGCCAAATAGAAAGATTACATCAACCCTATAGTCGATGGGAATCTAAGCTGGCGAAGTGACAACGCATGCTCATCAGATTCAGAAGAAGCACTGGAGAACTGGGAGAACCAGATGTATGAAGTATCTACTAGAAGATAGGCTAGATTAACTAGAGAATTTCACTGGATCAGCACAACAGTGAGTAACTTACCCACATTTGATGGTCTAAAACCTTTAGAAGCCTTTCTATCGGATTTTGGAACAAGTGTACCAATACAATAGAGATTGTTGGAAATGGAGGAGGCCCTAAAATTCATGCCAACAAGATGGTGGGGGACACATAAAAGAAATATCACAGACTGGAACCAATGCCGAACCTTGATGACAGCGTGGTTCTTAGCACAAGTAGTAAGTTGCGAAGTAAGATATACCAGTCGAAGTTGTCCAAAGGACCACATGTGAAGCTGTGAAGAGGCTTGGAGTGACATTCCTTGAGAAAAATGGGTGCATAGATTCATTAACACACTGGACATGACCCCTATCAACTGGTACCTTCAAGCAGAGCTGCGCCTCGTCACTACAGATTGGGAAGGTGTGATTTAGAACTTTGTAACCACCTTTTTATTTGAAAGTGAATATCCTCCCTATGGAACAAGAAGAGGATGAATGGACTGCACCTCTCCAGAAATTGCAGAGTTGCTACAACATCAATGCCAATGAAAATGATGATCCCGGGAAGGTAAACATTTCTAAAACAGAAGTCCAAAGAAACGTGGAAGGATCAGGATTTGAGCTACCATTTATTGGTCAGCCAATCAAGATTAAAAAAGTCAACATTGGGACAGAGGAGACACCGAAGCTTGCCAATGTTGGAGATTATTTGGATGTTGCGACCATTAACAAGATTACAGAGTTATTGCACGAGTATCAGGACTTGTTTCCAACCAAGTTCACTGATATGAAGGGTATCAAAGGTCCTATGAGAGAAATGAGGATCCCTTTGAAACCAGGTGTGAATCTAGTCAAGCAAATACCCTACAGATTGAACCCAAAATATAAGGAAAAAGTGAATATTGAGCTCGACAGAATGATGGAAGCAGGGATTATTGAACCTGTCAAAGAGTTGGAGTGGATTAGCCCTATGGTCATGAAAGACAAGAAGATAGGAGAAATCAGGATATGTGTGGACCTCAGAAAGTTGAATGATGTCTGTCTGCATGACCCTTTCCCTACACCATTCACTGATGAAGTATTAGACAACGTGGGAGGCCAGGAGGTATATTATTTTACAGATGGATTTTCAAGAGACCATCAGATCCGGATTGCTAAGGAGGACTAGCACAAGACCACATTTTCCACAGAATGGGGATCCTACCAATATATAGTAATTCCATTTGGACTGAAGAATGCCCCAACCATCTTTTCCAAGGTGGTGGTCGAAGCATTCAAAGAATTTTTACATAAATTTTTAGAAGCATATTTTGATGACTGGACTATGTTTAGTTTATTGAAAAATCATATTGAATGTCTAAGTCTAATGTTGGATAAATACAGGCAGTGTCAAATTTCTTTGAATCTGAAGAAGTGCATCTTCTTCTCACCATTTGGAGTGTTATTAGGCCATATTGTATGCAAGCAGGGATTGTTGGTTGATCCATCTAAAATTGCAATTATAGTTGATTTTCCACCTCCTTCTTCAGTCAAACAACTACGCACTGCACTAGGACATACTGGCTATTAGTGGAAATTCATTAAATGCTATGCCCAAATCACAACACCGATGGAGAATTTGTTGAAGAAGGATTGTTAGTTTGGCTGGACAAACGAATGGCAACAAAACTTCGACACGCTAAAACAGAAGATGGTCACTGCACCCATTCTGGTTTTTCCAGATTGGAGCAAAGAGTTTCATGTACATGTTGATGCATCTTCTATTGCATTGGGAGCACTACTGGCATAACCGAGAGAAGGGGAGATCAACCATCCGTTATCTTTTTCTATCAAGAAGCTATCTACAGCGGAGATCAATTACACCACTACTGAGAGAGAAGGATTAGCCATGGTGTATGCGTTGCAAAAATTCCGCCACTACTTGTTGAGAGGACACTTTAAAATGTTTACATATCAGTTCACACTGAAATACCTGGTCAACAAGACAGTGTTGGGGGGGAGAATATGCAAATGGATTCTGCTATTTCAAGCATATGATTTTGAAATCATAGTTAAGCCAGGAAGAATGAACAAGGGTCATGACCACTTGTGGAGGCTGGAACATGGTGAAGAACCCACCAGTATGGAGGATACACTGTCGGATGCACAACTACTTTCCATTAGAAATATTGATGACCACTTTGCAGACATAGTCCAATTTCTGTCAATAGGAATGGCACCTAGTGAGTATATAGTTCCCCAGAAGAAACAACTAGTGGTGTGCACTATAGACTTTTCACTTATAGCTGGTTAGCTATACAAAATGGGACCTGATGAGATAATAAGAAGATGTGTTATGGAGACAGACCGACCATTGATCCTTGCAGAAGCTCATGAAGGAATCATAGGAGGAAACTATGTAGGGAGAGCAACTGCACAGAAGGTCCTAAGAGGTGGCCTTTGGTGGCCCACCTTACACAGAGATGCTAAATATTATGCCAAAGCCTTCGATGTATGCCATAGAATTGAGAAACCGTTAAGAAGAGATGAAATTCCATTAGCACTGCAGATGGCCCTACAAGCATTTGAAAAGTGGGCCATTGACTTCGTGGGACCTATAAACCCACTAGGAAGGCACACAAGAGCAAGGTATATCATTACTGCGACAGAATACTTAACCAGATGGGTCGAAGCCAGAGAAGTTAAAGACTATAGTGCAACTACAGTTACGAGTTTTATATTTGATGACATAATAACTAGGTTTGGATGCCCCAAGATCCTTATGAGTGATCAAGGTACACACTTCATCAATAAGACAGTTGAATCCCTGACTGAAGAATTTGCAGTCCACCATCAGAAGAGTACACCTTACCATCCACAAGAAAATGGAACAGTTGAAGCATTCAACAAGATCTTGGAGACAACATTAACGAATATTTTCATTGTGAATAGGGATGACTAGGACTTAAGAGTACCTGCAATACTATGGGCCTATCAAACCACTTGCAATAAATTAACAATGTAGACCCCTTTCAAGTTGGTTTATGGTCTCGAAGATGTTGTCCTGATGGAATACTTGGTACCAAGCTTAAGAATTACTGCTTTTATAGGTATGGATGACACTAGTGCTGTTCAGGAAAGGCTCACACAGTTGGTTGAACAGGAAGAAGACAGATTCAGTGCAAGATTCCACCAGCAGGTTCAGAAGGAACGAGAGAAGGCATATCATGACAGGCACATCAAGAAGAAGGCACTCAAGCAAGGTGATTTAGTAATGGTGTATGATAGTAAGTTTATAATACACCCATGGAAGTTTAGAATGCATTGTCTTGGACCATATGAGATCACCTATGTTACAGAAGGAGGAGCTGCGCAACTGAAAACATTGAAGGGAGAATGGAAGGAAGGATTGATGAATGGGAGTCGGTTGAAGTTGTACTATGACAAACAGTTGCCTTGAAGCTCTCAGTAAAAGCATGAGAAAAGGGGTCTAGGTACCAGGTGTAGTTGAAACTGGGTACTAGACACAGAAAAGACATTCTGCATAAGGAGGGAGAGAAGGCATAAAGCAGAAACCAAGGCTACCTTGCGCAGTCCAAATTCAAAGCAAAACAAAAGGATTAGATCCAAAGTGCCTCGGGACAAGTTACAGGTGAGTGTTGGGGGAATTTTGGCCCTTGGTTATGGAAGGAAGCAAAGAACAAGGAAGAAAAGGTGAAAAGTGAACTTCGCGGGAGACACAGTGACTGTCATTGCATAAAAGTAAGAAAAAGAATAGAAAAGATGGAGCGAAGTGAGGAAATGCAAGACATTGGATGAGGAGATCAAGGATGATAGATCAACAAGGAATATGGATCATGGAAAACTCAGCAAGTGGAAAAATCCACCATTGGATAATTTGGAGCACCGTGTGAGAAGGAAAGATAGGTTGGTGAAGCCTAGAAAAAGTGGGTCAAGTTGAGCTAGGGTTTTAGACACCTAGGGTTTTGGGAGCTAGGGTTTTGGACACCTAGGTTTTGGCCTAAGGCTGTCAGTGAGGTGTTTTAATGTATAAATAAAGGTCTAAAGGACCTAGGGTTGGGTTGGCAATTCTGCAGTACAATATTGTTGTTGATCTAGCTATAGTGTTGAGTGAGGGATCATTGTATTGAGAGAGAGAAGTGTTGAGAGAGAGGAAGCCTTCTAGTATTGTAAGATCTTCTGCTATGTGCAAAGGTCAAGTCCTATAGTTGGGTGCACAGGAAGGGGAGAGAAAGAGAGAGAAGAAAGAGAATCTACTAGCTGAGAGCGCAGATAAGAATTGTATGCTTTACCTTAATGAATCATAAGCACAGTTCTATGGATGTAGCCCTAGAGAGGGGTTGAACCATGTACATATGTTGTTGTGTGTGTGATTGATGCTTTGATCTCTGTCGTTGTTATATTGTTACCTGCCTTATTGTATTAGATCAAATCTATAGCTGTGAAGGTTAGATCTAGCTTGCTGAATGGTAGATGTATGATGTATTGTTGGTGTAATAGATCCACTTGATATTCCCCTGGTTGTAGACATCTTTGTCCTGCAACCCCCTCATCGCTGCTTCAAGTGAGACTGCATCTACTTCACAGGTGTTTCTAAAAGGTCCAGTAGCTAGGTCTTGTTGGTGCACTCTTGAGCGTTGAACCCTGGGTCTGCCCCTGTGCCAACAATCATTCTAGGGCAATCCAACACTTCATGGTCCATATCTTTGCAACAAAGACAACCAGGTCTTCTCCCAGGGCATGCCTTAGCAAGGTGTCCCAATTTTCTGTAGCTGTAATAGAGGGTTAATCCTCTCTTTCTTTTAAATGATCTCCAACTTCTCATGTACTAAGCGCTAGGATCATAGGAGCTAACCTGCAATAAATTATTTCTAGGATCCTACATCCATTTGTTAATCCAAACATTCTTTCTATGCATAGGTATAACATATATTTCACTATTCTTATCAGATCTAGTGATATCAAATCTTCTTTCATCTATTAATACCCTAGTTTTCAAACAAGGACAGACTCTATTAAACATACCTAGATCCATACTCTAGAAACAAAAATTTCCACTTATCTTACTTCTACAAAGCACAAAGCTTCCAGATCTAAAACTTTTAACTATTATTACCTTTATTAGAGCACAGAGCTTGGAGATCTTACATCTTTTTAATAAAAAATTCCCACTTTTACCTTTCTTAGGGCACAAAGCTTTCGAATATTACCTCTTTTATTCAGATCAAACTTATTTTCCTTAACACAGAGCTTCTTAGGTCAAGTAGAATGTTGCGTACTAGGGAAACAGATCCACGCATAGATATTTCACAGTTTCAGGATGGATCTTTGCACAAATATTCTTCTTTCTCAGTTCCCAACAATCACAATTTTAGGTCCTAGCAATGGAACCATTTGTTGGCACAGGGGCAGACCCAGGGTTCAATGCTACAACAATGCACTAACAAATCCCTAACTACCAGCCCTTTCGGAAACACCTGCGAAGTAGATGAAGTCTCACCCAAGGTAGAGGCAGGGGTGGTTGCAAGACTCAGGTGTCTGCAACCTTAGCTGGGACACAGATCTATGATTATAATACTTAATAAAGAACTTAGCACCGTCAGTTTCTCAATATACAATCAATAATCACTTCGCTGATAAAACAGTGCTTCACAGCAGTCACACTGATATAACATACTTAAGCACTTAGCATCAATAGATAGGGCATATCTAGCAGATCAAGAACTCAGCACATTCATATAGATCATATCTAACATTCTTATACATCATTAGCACTAAGAATAAGCGTATCTATCTAATCATTTCTAAGCACTTAGAAAAAGAAGATATAAACAAATCCAGACAAGCACAAAGCAAGACAACACAGTGTTTACTTGGTTCACCCCCACCCCGAGGCTGCGTCCACCAACTCTTCTTCTTTATTATCTTTAGTCAATCGGTTACAAGAACAGAGCCATCCAAATCCTACTTTACATAGGAAAAAAGATCTGCACAGCTCGCTAGATCCTTCTTCCTTGCATTGCGACACAAATCCTTCCACCATCTGTTACAACCACTTGCACTTAGCTCTGCAAGTCTCTCATGGTCATGCAAAAAGTACTTACAAAACCCTACTTACACTTAGAATACATCACATAGATGCATGTATCTACCTATAGATGCCTATACATCTATTTATACATTACAAATAGGCCTAATCATGGGTAAACCCATGGGTCAACATCCCAATCACATTACATAATCCCCAAAACCCAAAAAGGACCCAAAAGTGGGTTGAGATCCCTTGATCTCCGCTTGATCTTGCGCTCCTCCTTCAACATGTTGTCGAAGTCCCAACATAGGTCAATATGACAAAGAATTTCCCAAAACTTGGTCAAGGGCCAACAATTCCCAAAGCTCTAGGGGGGTGGGGTGGGGTGGGGATTTAAAAGCATTCATTATTTTGGGAAAGCCTTGGTAGGGGAGAAATTATGGAGGTTAATTAAGTTTATAGGTTTGTGGTAGAAAGTGAATGAAACTAAGTATTTAAATACTCTTTTTATTTAGGATTGACTAAGGATTTGGAATAAGCGCATTGTATATGTTTCCATTATGAAAAAGGAATTGGTTCTATATTTCCCCCTCATTAGAAATTGGTTGAAAACTTGTTAGATAGGCATTGATTCATGGATTGGAATAAATGGGGTCCATATGTTATCAAATGCATTAATTGGGTGGCACTTAGATAGAAAGGAATCCTATCTCTTGTAGATGTAGTAGAAAATGAATAACATGGTTCCTTTTGGAAACAAGGATGGAAAAAGGCTAGAGATTTTGACTTAGCTGGCCATGAGGTTGAAGAATGGGATAATGTGGTGAGCATAATGTTACTTTTTTCTATTAAGATTAGAGATTAAGAGAATGAATTGGTGTGGTCTCAAAACCCATCTAATGATTACATGATTAGACTAGGATATAGAGTAATGTTTTTAGCTAGTGATTAGGAAGACTGGTAGTGGTGGAAATTGTTGATGCTAAAAAAAGAGTGTTTCAAAACCAACATCTCAAACTCCCATGAGTGTTATGATAAATATTACCCTACGGATAGGTTAATCTCCCCTTTGGACCAATACCCCTCCCTTAGTCCAAAGATAGAAGTAAACAAATGGTTTCTACTTTCAGATTAGATCTTCCATAACACAACCGCAATAAAATTCCCTCATAAAATAGGGTTTCCTTCTAGGGAAAAAAATCTTAACATAATCTCTACCATCAGATCTGTGACTTAATGATAAACGGTCAAGATTGACTATGAAATTACAATATATATTTACAAGGTAATTTTTCCTTCGGGGGCTTCGTCCCCAGACCCCACAGGGGTGGAATCCCCCCCCCCCCGCTCCCGTGTGGAGGGTTGTATAGTCTTCATGGGGTATATACATGATTGAAAACAAATACCTCTAAATCAGTAAGATAACCAAGCTCCACAACCAACATACCCAACATCTGGTCATCCCCCTGAGACCATTTCATGTTTTACGGTTTCTTCCATCATTCCATTTTCCCCAACCAAGGGAAGTTCTTGATTCCCATACATATTGAACATCATTCATGTCACCATTCCATCCATACTCTCCTCCATTCAATCCCTGATACCTAGATGATCGAATCGATGCAAATAAGCCCTTTGCTTCTTGTAGGCGTGCCCCTTTCCTATCAACATCAACACAATTTTCAGGAAGGTGGCATTATTTTGGCTCTCACTCCCTTATTAATGAGTAGTCTCAAATGGAATAGAAACATTCCTCATCGATTTTTCATGTCGTTGAACCCATGACATTCAACTCCAACAAAGTTTCATGTTATGGTGGGTCTTCCTATGCGACCGCTACAGGTTTCAGTAATCATTGAGGACCTCTTTATTTGCTAGGCCATCAATGCTTCTGATTTGTTAATACTTCGATTTAGATCCCATTCATTAATCATAACCATCATCTGTCATTTTATGATGGCCCCGAGGGCACTACAAAAATTTACTTCATCAAAAATATTCAGTTTTTGTCATTTCATTTATGTTTTCATGACATGAGCATCGGGCATGACCACCTGCTTTGTACCCAGATGTATATTTTAGTTTTTGAAGAATAATTGGTTCTCCTCAAGATCCCATTTTCCTCCAAAGGATCTCTCCTATAGTCCTCCTCAGATAGCAGCTACAACTCTCTTATTCACAAAACAAACAATGATGTATTTCGGCTATACGTATGCTCCTAACCTCACACATCAAGGGGCATCTTTTATCACTGGAAAATCGCTCATGAGCAATATAGACAATGGTTGAAAAAAATATCAACACAAACACAACATACTTCCAACATTTACAGAACCTACTTCAAAAAGATGGAAATACTATATAAAAAGAGCCATAAATTTATGTTCATTTCCACCAAATTCAACACGCACACATCCGTGTGGATAAGCAAAGAGCCAAACACACACTCTATGTGGTCCACGTGATTGTCTCTTATTCAACTCGTGTGGATGTGGAAATGACACATTTATGAATTTGATCAGGCCTCAACCACTTTTAGGCTAAAGTGAATCAGGACAAGACCCCAAGATCACCACAACATTTCTCCTTGGGATGACTAAAAGGACCAGTATGTACCTCTAAATGCATCCCATTCACACTTGGAACATGTTATGAAATATATTTCTATGGTCCTATAAATACATGTCCATTGTATTCTAAAAAGGAAGGAATTCATTGTATTGTTATGTTTCCCATTTACTCTTAGATAAGCCATTGATTCTCTTGAGAGCCTGTTGAGAAATCATAGCATTTGGTAAGCTTCTGACCTCTTGATAAACTTGACAAAGAATTTCTTCACCATTGTTAAATAGGAGAATAAAGCTCTACTTTTTGGGGACTTAAGAGCGCTCCCAAGGAGGAATTGGGGATATGTAGTCCGACTTTTCTCCTTTGGTGATGTCAATTCAAAGATCACTTTCCATTTCGGTAGTTATCTATTGTGTCAATTTCATGCATCTTTTAGAATTTATATGTTCTTAGTTTTCTTTCATTTTTTGGTTATTTGTTTTGTTATTTATTATCTTGTGGATTCACTATTTTACTAATAATTTTTGTGTTATGTTGTTGGTCCAACAAGACAGTTAAGGGTCCTCTTTTTTCTCACTCAAGTGACCAAAAGGACCCAACACCAAGTAACATGTAGTACCCACTGCCTCTACCTAGAATTCTTTTCCTAACTAGGAGCCAATGAGCATGCTCGTTTCTTTTTCCATCAACATCATATTCATCCTTTCTACAACCCCATTATGTTGAGGTGCGTGTGGATTAGTATTATACCTTTTTATACCACACTTCTTATAGAATTCCTCAAATTCATTCCTACATACATCTCCACCTTTATCTATCCTCAACACCTTTATTTTCTTCTCTATGTGATTCTCCATAAGAGCCTTAAACTATTGAAATTTACAAAGGAACTCATATTTTTTTTGGAGGAAATAAATCCATGGATTCCTTGATAAATCATCAATGAGAAAAATATAGTACACAAGTTTACCTATTGATGGAATATGAACAAGTCCAAACACATCACTATGTACTAACTCTAAGATTGCCATTTATCTTTTAGCACCAGGTGAGAATCTTACCCGATTTTGTTTACCATATATGAAATGTTAAAAGAAATCAAAACCTAATGTACGATCAGACACACCTTCAACCATACCTTTACCATGTAGTTCTTGAAGTCCCTTATCTCCAATATGTCTCAGTATTCGATGCCACAACATTGTCTTTTATCTATAGACAAAAGTGTTATAGCTGTATTTTCCACCCTAGGGACACATGGAGGACCTATTGATATTTCCCTATTGAGACACACTCTTATTCATTGGATTTCACAGTTTTTGAGGGAGGTCATGATTTGAATTACTAGCAGAGTTTGATTGGTCATGGTATATATAATTGATAGCACATGATAGGTCATGAGTTGCACCACTATATATTGTGAATGCCCCTTTAACCTTCTATATTTGATGAGTTATGAGGAGTCAATTCTAGGTGAGTTCTTTCTCTGCTGATATGAGATTAGGAACTCATCATACACTCGAGGTTCACTAAGTTATAGATATATAGAAGCGCCCCCTAGACTCCTCCATCAATATACATACATATAGAAAGCATTCCATAGGTAAGAGGAGGAATAATCTATTACAGACTTATGTTGTATAAATTTAGAGGAACTATTCTATAAATCTTGGTCTCCATATCAGGTCATCCTTGCTTGTGTGAGGGGTAAGGAGGAGCTAGAGAAATGACCAAGGATAACCTTAATGATGACTCAAATTATTTATGGACTGGTGTACATTTTTCTCCATTTTTTATATAGATCTACATGGTTTTCCCCTTTCATTGATATTTTATTCAGTTGTAGTTGATAGATCTTTTCTTTCCTTGAGCATATCATATTACATCTAGATTGGATTTGAATTTCCTAATGCTTGAAGAGGTTTGAGGATTGGTATTTTTTTCTCCTTGTTTGAAGGAAGTAGGTTGCAGGAGTTGGAGATGGACCTTTAGAGTTGCATCAACTATTAATACATAAGGAAAACCTCCAAATAAAAATGTATGCCATTATATCCCCTAGCATAAATAGGAACAAATCTAATACATCTAGGGAAAACTTTGTAGTGGTCTATCCTACAGTCTATCTCAAATCATGGTCATATATGAGAGAGTCCTCACCTATCCACATGGGGATTTCTATGCAAAATAACTATCAACTCCATTGGGGAAGGATATTTGATTTTTCCTTATTTTTGGAACTTCCCTTGTTCTTTTTATTTTTGAAACTTGTCTGTAGATTTTTATCTTACCCACTCACTCACTAGGTGATCAAATATCTCCAATTTGGGATTTTTATGCCTAATTTTCCATATGGCCATGCTTTATATTTGAGCACTAGAGCGAATAGTCACAAGATTTCCCACTACAGCTCGTGACCACCTACTTGTCGGTTATGCTTTTCACTATTGTTGGGTTGCAAACTATCTTATATGTAACTGTTTTTGGATTTTCTAAGTTGTGTCTTCTCATATATGTACCTTGTTTGTTGAAAATGAATCTATCATAGGTAGAGTAGCCTTGATTTTATCCTTGTTTGAGCCTCTTGTTTGATGTTTGTCTCTCAGGGTGAATTTGAGGAAACTAAGTGTTGTTCTTGGCTTGTTGGTTTGAGTAAGTTTATTATAGGCTGGCGAGTAGTGATTTGGGTAGCATCTCCAACAGGTATTTTCAGATCTAGCAGTGTGCCTTTGTTCCCTTCACATTCATCTTGTGTGTGATGAGAGGTTTTACATTACTAGATACATGTACAAGTTTTGGGGCTTGATCCTATATAGGCATTGGAGTGTGCTTGGTTGCATCACTACCAATATCATATATCCCTTAACTTGTTTATTTTGTTGGTTGACTTTCATATTCATTTTCTTTATCGGATTAATAAAAATTTTCATTTCAAAAGTGTGCTAGGGTAAATGCTTTAGTGTATTAAACATTGCATTGGTGTGACTAGTTTTTGAGGATTTTTTTCATTTTATTTGATTGTCTTGAGTGGTTAATGAGATAGTGCGAGGTTACCATTTTTGTTTAAAAATATGAAAATAAATAGATCTCTTCCTTTCCTTTAGATAGATTTCATCGAATAGAAAAGTTGCATTCCTTGCATACATACTCTTCCTTCTTTTGGCTTGGAAAGTGTCAAAACACCACTAAAGTTGCATCCATTTCCCTTGAGTAATCAACAACCTAAGAAAAAAAAATTCGTACTTTAAAATTTATTACACCTTTTTCTTCATAGCAAACCAAAACTAGATCGGGATTTAGGGCCTTGGTGCAAGGTTGGAGAGTAAATTCTCTAAGGCCACAAAAATTAACCTAGACATCACTAATGAGTGCATAAAACCATTGTCACAATAAGTGTTTGTAGAGAATCTCCTCTAACACATGAGTTAAGAATGAGGCCACATTGGAGCAAGTGGAGTGATATTCCCTCTCTACTTGTCTTGGTGTTTATTGGACTACTTATAATACTATGTGTACAAGGGTTTTGGAGGTGGCCACAACTCTATAGAAGGTAGCACTTCTCAAATATTGCGGCTTAGCTTCCCTTCCCATACGTGTGGTATGACCTATGATTTTTCACCCGATCATCGATTGTGAGGTAGTAACCATAGTGGCCTTTCTTAGGTATCTATAGAGGTAACTATGGGTGGGAAGTGTTTTTGGTACCTGGAACAGATGTTGAACCTCTATTTCACTTCCCCTGAATGGATCCTATATTCATGAGGGTACTTTCACTGGTAAGGGTTGTTACATGTAGGTTACCACAGTTTTCTCACACACCTTTTCTAGCCAAGATTTTGATGACTTGACATCCCCCAAAGGGCTGATTTTTAGAAGGCCTCTTTATCCATTGGTTTTCCTATTGATAGACTAGATTTTCTAAGGGTGTTATCTTTGGTTCTATGTCTAATTCAGTGATAGGTTGATTGTTGTTTCTTTTCATAACACACTTTATTCACTATGGAAAACCAACCACTTTTTTGGTCCTATAAACAACGAGGAATTTCTCCTGAAGTGAAGGAACAACCATATATTAAGAGAAGGGTGGTGTGCAGTATAGATGACATAGAGCCTGGAGAGTTAGGAGGGATTATGAGAAGAGTAAATGTGTAGAGTTTGAGGTGGTCGAAGAAATTCCTCCACCAAAATTTAACCCACCTTTGAGATATCCTTCATACCTTGTACTCCTTAGCATGAGGGGACACTTTAGTGAGCCCTTTTCATTTTTCATAGATCCTCACATGATGTTAGGCACAAGTGTTTCATCTAGTATGGAAAATCCTTCAATATCATTGCAAGTGTCACAGGATCCACCTCCATGATTTCCTCCTTACCATCCATTACTACCATAGGACCTACACCATCTTTACCTAGTACACTAGGATTATCCATGTGGGGAATTCCATCGATCACTTTGTTTCCTTGCATGAGTATGTATACCTAGTGTCAACGCACCCATCGCATATGTATCAATTCTCGCATCCATATTTGTGTTAGCTGGGGGACCAATATTTACTTCTAATAGAAGAAGTGGATCCCCTTCTTCTTTTGGCATCCCTATAGACAACTCGACAATGCCAAAAGTTGGTTTCCATTTTGGATTGAATGTTCATAGTGGGTCTAGGGCCTCTCCTAGTTAGGATAGGGTAGAAACGTGTATAGAAAATTTAAAATCCCATGGGGTAGCACACCTAATACTATAAGTCTTAATCCTTCCATTTATAACATTGTTCCTAGGGGCATTTCCCCTAGGGCAAATTGTGGTCTTGGGGGTAGTCATCCTTTTAGTTATACCTTTGTTCCTAGAGGAATTTTTGGTCTAGTAGGTGGTTATCCTTTCGGATAAACTTATTTTATTGGGGGGGATCCCCATAGGGGTATTTATGGTTTGGTGGGTAGTAATATTTTTGGGTATACCATTGTTCCTAAAGGAAACTCTACTAGGGGAAGTTATGGTCCTGGAAGCAAAAAAATTTCTAGGATTTCCTTTGTCCCTAAGGGAAATCAACCTGGGGGAAAAAATCATTTTGGGAACTAGTATCCCATCTAATAATTTAATCTTGGGGGCCTGAAGCTCCATGTAGTCAACAATATTCCTCATATTTTAACTAGAATCCATTTTCCAACAAATAGTTTCTTTTCTTGGCAATGTTAGACATTCTAGACCTGTCACAGTTAACAAATGACTCCATTATTCATAACCTATTATGGCTGGATATTCATATCAAATTACCATCAAACATGCCTAAGTTCAACGGAAAACTAGGAGAATACCCGTCAACGCACATTATGACTTACCATCTATGGTGGTCATCCAACTCATTGATGGATGACAGCATTAGACTGTGCATTTTCTAGAGAACCTTGACTGTAACTGCCATAAAATGGTACATTGAACTTAAATGTGCTTCCTACAACAACTTTAATATATTGGATATAGAATTTTTAACACATTTTTAGTTACCAATTAGGTATAATATTGGGACAGGGCTATTCAAATATCTACATTAGGATACCTCCACCCACATTTATGATCACATTCATGAGTGGAAGTGGCAACATAGGATGATCAATGCCAATATTCTTAATCAAATCCACATAGATTGGTTCACCAACTCTTTGTTACCTCCCATCACCAAGGATGTCTCAATGGAAGAGGCGATGATTGAGGAGCAATTTATCTCGTGTGCCCAACATTTAGACTTGATCTACTCTCAGTGTAACATTATATACAATATTTTCCTACATGCTCTGAGGTCGTTAGTGAATCCTTACAAGTCCAACTCAGGACCACATGTCGATGGCATAGTGGGTTTCATTTCTAGTGCATCTTTGGGATAATTGGGTCAATTGTACATCAAATTGAATCCACTAACCATTTCACCCACCTCTCAAATTGATAGATTCCCCAATCAAACCTCTGGGGTGAATTTAGTGCAGTCCACACAATCAAATAATCCTTAGCAACCTGAAGGGAAGAATAAAAATAAATAAAAAATATATATACTAATGAGCATGGGCCTTCCAAAACCCAAAAAGATCTTGGTGGGGGCCCTAAGGAGAAGAAGAAGAATAGGTTCCCTGGAAATAAATGTGCATAGGACCATCCTACTCACAAATGTCCAAAAATGGATGATATTCATGGGTACTTTTACAAATAGAAATATCCTCAATGGCCTATTGTCTTGACCCATCCATTTCCTCCCCAACCATAGAAAAGGGTTGCCAAAAATCCATCCCCTCCATAAGGGGGCATGGAAAATAGCCCTTAGTTTGAGGGGTCATCCTCGAATGGCCAAGTATTCATGTGTGACTAGAACTATGAGACTCCTGAGGTCGGTCCTTCCAATTAGGATAAATTTCCTTCTTCCTGGCTTGGTGACCCTCTCCATATATAGAATCCATCATTTGAGAAAATGCTTCACCCGCCCAAGAGTGTTCTTCAATGAACAACACATAATCCCAACACATGGGCCACCCAAAACTACAATATTGTGGAAGATTTAGCCTAGGCACCATGTGCCATGTCTACCCTCAAAGTCCTACAAAGATACTTGATGCAACGTAAGGAATTATTGTTATTTATAGGTATGGTTGATCCCTCGGAGTCCAATTTTATTGTGTTTGACTTCAACCAAGCTCAACATAGGATATCCCACAAAATTTGTTTTCAAATTCAAGTAGTATTGTACAGGAAAACAATCTACTCAATAGTTTATAACGAAGGATCCTCCACTTGTATCATGCCCATCTCATGTTGGAAAGACATCATCTCTCCAAAATTTGATCCATATAACACTTGTTAGCATTAGAAGTCACACTTATACCGTTGTAAGTGTAATCTTGTTATCCATCAAAATGTTAAAGATACGTGTTTATGATAAGGTGAAAAATGGATGAAAAACTCAAAAAGGAATGTCAATCATAGATTACTCCATACAATATTCACCAGCAAATGAGGCTTTGAATAACTTTAGATTGGGTTTTAAGAAATAAGGTGAGTAGGTGGAAGACTTGATAAAAAAAATGTAATATGCATAACATCTACATCATGTAGAATTGACACACATATGAAGAAAAACTCTCTGAAATAAGAACTTCTCATAATCAAAGAGAAAAAACTCGGATATAATTGTAAACAATATCACAACAAATCCTCCATTGCAATAAAGATACAATTCAGACAAATGAATCATTCAATGAACTATAATCAAAATTAGATAGCAACAAGATGATAAGAAACAAGACTGATTTCCATTATCCAAAGTGTCTTAGGTCTAGTACATAAAATAGGAGTTACTCTCTGCTACATAAACAATATCAAGAATATGAGTTCTCTCTCACACCATTCGAACCCCTCTTCAGTATTGGATTACTCTTTTAATATCCTAAACTAACATGACAAATTTACAATTCGAATAACAACTCCTTCATAGGATACCTATGCCTAAAGGTGGCGTGGCTATAGGTGTAAAACATAAATAAAAGAGAATGCTACATTTTAGGATGATGTTGGAAACATTTGCAACATCTTATTTATAGTTGATGTTCTGTCCATTTGAGTGCATTCTCTTTAGGCAGGTGGCATCCCAACTTGCAACCGACCTTTAGAAAGTGGGCATGCATCTATCATGACATCTGTGTTGAGTTATGAAAAAGGTACAAATATCCTCCTTATTCTCATGGTTTATGATATAATATTAATTGAATTTTCTATTAATTAGGGATAATTAGGATAAGAAATAATTAAAATGTCTTCTATAAATATCATTGAGTAATATTAGATAAATTCTAATATTTGGTTGGAATTGTGTGATTTTGTTGCGGGAATGGTTAAATATTGTCAAACCCAAGATAGTTAAGGATATTTCGAAGATATGAAGACTATTGAAGGTTGAAGACATGAGGCGCAAAGCAGTGTTGAGAAAGATCGATTCCCTATTTTGTAAACCTTATAAATAGTAAAAGAAATCCTAAGGATCTTTCGATCCTCGGGATAGTTTAATTTAACCACATCATCGTAATATATAGGGGGTAATGAATCTTGAAAAGGATCAATCTAAAATTTTTATCCAAGCATTCAAAATTAAGAATTGCTTTGTGAAAGCAGTCTTTTGTAAATGTTGTATCAATCATGGAATTAATAGAAGCTTTTGACGTTTTCACCATTCTTGCATACTGAGTTTCTAGTAGCAGTGCTTCTGAGGACCGAGGGCCCAGTCTAAAGGAGTTAATGTCTCAATCTGTAATTGTATCAGTTTGATTTCCGTTCTATGATTTAAATATCTTTTGCAATAGTAAAGATGAATGCATGAGTGTGTTGAAATTTTTATATTGTTTGCTAACGAAAGATAGGTGTTTCATATGAATGTTATCGATTGTTTTTCCAGTTTCCATTGTTGCAGTTTACTGCTTAACAGTTCCTCTCATTTTCATACGCGCTATCCCTTTCGCTTAAATTAGCATTTGTTGTTCCTTTCAATTAGACTACATTTTTTGTTCCTTTCGATTAGATTATATTTGTTGTTCCTTTTGATTAGACTACATTTGTCATTCCTTTCGATTAGATTATATTTGTTGTTCCTTTCGATTAGATTACATTTGTTGTCCCTTTTCACAGATATAATAATTCTTTTTTTCTGTTATCTCCTCAAATAAATCAATTGAGATTTTTCATTTTAGCTGATAGGATGTCTTTTAAAAAAGTACTTTTTAAAAAAATTTAAAGCTCATTTCTCAAAGATTTATGCATGTAATAAAGTTTAAATAAACTTTTGTTTAGTTTTTATTTGATCTAATTCAAATCTCAGGTTTCGATGGCTTAGGCGAACATTTTGATTGTTCATTAGCCACCGAAATCCTTAGCTTTCGGTAGCATAAACAAAGGAATTCAGGGCTATTTTAGCCACCGAAATCACAGAAGCGGGGAAATAGTCAGCAAGTCCTTTCACACGTTTCAACCGTCGGGTTTGAAGTTTTATAATTTCAATAAGCCGCCGAAAAGATAGGAGAACAAACCGTTCACAACCGGAAGCTAATATCTGTATGATATAAGAGAATCTTTTCAGCTCATTGTATCATCAAGACATATGCTTGCGTACCCTCCATCATTACAGTTATTGACCATGACTGTTGCAAATCACCAACCGTTCTTCCGCATCCCTTGTAATCAGTGCCACGTTCTAAATCTCGCCTCAGTTTTCTCATTTCTGTCATAGCCGAGCCAACTCTCCCTAACTCTACGCTATGTAACTCTCCCCCAAAATTCATTCCTTTGATCATAGGTGTGCAGAAGCATTGTGGAAAATGAAGAAAGGAGCGTCAACCGTGAGGAAAGAGCTCGATGACATTAGTTACTTGGAATCGCACCCGGAGGTATGTCAACTATTCAGGGATGTAGGGTGTTATAATTTTTGCAAAAAATTACAGAGCTCTCATCAGCAGGTGGCAGAGGCCTTTTCCCTCAATTTCGATGGAAAGAAAGAAATCATAGGTCGAGATGAATTCGATATAGACAAAGCCCTTATAGCTGAAGTGACAGAGCTTCCCAGGACTGGAGAAAAATGGTTTAAAACTACTGTCACTAAGAATGTTGAATTAAGGTCTTATTTGAAGCTAGAACACAGGGGTTTGATATGGAAGAAAGACATTCATGTGTCTTTCCTTGAAGAGAAAAGGCAGCAATTACTAAAATCCATAATGGTTTATATAACTTGTGAAGGGCGATATAACAGAGTGATGATTTACCATTTTAAACTCATAAATCATTTGACTGGTAGAAACCCACTCAATCTGCCCTATTTTCTCCACATAAGTTTATCCAAAATGGCTCATCAAGTCAAGGCCAAGCCCAATAAAGTTGTAGGTAGATTATTCCACCACAGTCTGATTAAAATTTTGGTTTGTGAGCTATTGCAAAGGAGAGGCAAAGAGTGGAATTACTTCTTGTTTTGGAATGATTTCCAAACTGAGGCTCAGCTAGAAGGTAAAAACATTCCTCATTCCAAGAAGTCTTCTACTCCCAGAAGTGGAAAGAGGAGGAGGAGAGTTATCTCTCCAGCTCCAGTTAATCAACCCTCTCCTTCCTCTAAGCTTGACAAAACTAAGAAGAAATTAAATTTCAACAAGGAAAAAGAAAAGGCCAAAGAATCACCAGTGAACAAAAACATTCTTAATCTTCCTTACATAGACTCAGAGGATGAAGAGAACCATATTGAAACAGGGCATGAGGATTCAGTTACCACAGGGCGTGAAAATTCTATTTTTGTGGATATATACACAGCAAGTTATGAAGACCTTCGATCACCTACACCTCAAGAAGAACAAGAACCACAAATTGTAGATGCCTCATCTAGCAAACGAGTGAAGTGGAGTAAATCAAAGGAAATCAAGAATCTTAAGAAGAAGTTATCCGAGCAAGAAGTCCTAGAAAGGGTAATCAAAACCAGGTATGAAACCCTGTCGAAGAACTTTGCAGAAAGCAACTCATCCTTGGAAACATTAGAATATGAAAGCATAAAGGAGAAGGAAAAGAAAGACAAGATTGTAAAAGACTACAACATCTTATGGAGAGTAGCTCAGGGCTTGAAGAAAAATGTCAGGGCTTTGAGGAAACAAGCTATGTCTTCAAAACACCAGGCTCAGACACATGCTTCTCTTGAGACCCTAACAGAGGTGGCAATTTAGTGCAATGAACCAGAGGAAGACAGTAACCCTACAATCTTTGAGCAAGATGCAGAAGCCTAAAAAGATCAGTCCTAAGGCATTTTTGAGCTAAGACAAAGGGTATTTTTGAGATTTTGATAATCTCAAGTTTTAGTGGCTTAGGCGAACATATCGATTGTTCATTAGCCACCGAAAGCAGAGCTTTCAGTAGCTAATTGGTCTAAATTCTATCTACTCTAGCTACCAAAAGCACTGATAAGGCAGAAAGTTAATATTTTTGCACAAGTCCAAGTTTTCCTTGTCCAAAAGCCTCGGAAATGGTTCCAATCGATGGACGATAATTAATGACATCCTTATCAAGAGTTTCTTTTGGTTTTGGAGGTGCTCTACAAGACATAAAGGTAAAAAACGGTTAGCTATTTTCAAGGATATGAAGTTGTTTGACTGTCAACAGGTGTCATGTCCGAATCCTCCCATATCACATGAGATCCAGCAGCCTCGAAAGGCTCACTACACCTGCCAAAGAATTTGAAGAACATAAAGATCATTTGAGAATTTGAATTGACCTAGTTTATAGGATCTTTGCCTACTTTCTTGGGCCAATTATTGATTTTCTATTTTAGGCAAAATTTGATCCAGTAATCTAGGATCTTGAAACTGTTTGTAAAGGACTATAAAGCCTAAAACATTTGATGAACAAAAGGTTCAATTTTGAGTTCTACAATCCACTGTTATTGTAAAAAAAACACTTTCTTTAATATATTAAGCCTGCAAGATTCTTTCACTGTTATTGTCAGACTCCCTTTTATCTTTTTCTATGCCTATGAGTTGAAATCATTCCTTTGTCTATGTTTAATGGTCCCATGGTAACTATCATCTTACCTTTGATTGTTAAGCAAGAATCATAAGCATCCTTTGCTAGTTTGTTGATCCATTATATATATATTACCTATGTATGTTCTGGTTAATTGATTGGTTTTCTTATCCATTTGATTTACAAACCTATCTGATAATAGCTCTTGAAGGCCTTGTATTGCATGAATATAGCTAGACTATCTTGAAGATACAATCCAGTGATTTAAGATATTCATCTTGATCCAAACCCACACCCATTATTGAGAAAATAGTTACAAAAAGGTTAAGTTACCAGGCATCTATGAGATACAACCTAGGAGAGTTTCCTAGAGTGATAACAAATTGGCGTCGTTGTCAGGGAGAGGAGACTGAAGCTCAGCTTCCTTGGGAGACGACAAGATCCAACTTTGATGATAAACAAAGTTTGGACACATTTTCGGTTGTAACCATCTATCTGGAAACTCCATTGGAACGAAGTGGCTCCAAAAAGGGCTCATACCAGGGCAAACCAAGAAAGACCACTGGCAGCACAAGTTCTAGATCCCGAGAAGATCATCAGAAGTGGAAAAGCATTGCAAAGACAAAATTTCAGATCTACAAGAGCATCTAAACCAGGTATTTCAAGAAACACTTTATCTTTTGTATCTAGAGAACCTCTAGTCGAATCCCCTTCTGTTGAAACTTCTATTTCTCAGAAAATTAAAATTGTGTCAGAAAGCTTGAAGGGTGATGAGCCTTCAATTTCCTTTGATGTTATAGATTCTATTTCTGAGCATTTTACTATATCCAACTTAGGAGAAGAAGTTGTAGAATCCATCCAAGAAGAGGACTCTTCCTCTTCCTTGAATTCTTCACCAACTGAGCCTGTAGAGAGTATTTTCCATACTCATACCAATCTGCCTGTTCTTGAAGATATTTTACAAGATATTTCCTCTAAGGGTGAAGAAAACTTGGTCGTGCTGCTCGGTCAATTTTACAGAGCTTCTTACTTTCCACCTTATTCTGGAAACAAATTCCAGGGTAGTCATCCTACCAGTGCTTCCCCTTCATTCTTCAGTGAAGTAATACCACCATAGTCCATAGTCCCACCTATCCCATCTCAGCCATCATCTACAGAAACTTCTTCCTCTGCATCAACCCCCAAGATTTCCATGGCTTCCCCTTTGACAAAAATGGAACAAATCTTAGCCAATAGGTATGCCCCTCTTGTGTTTCCCAATCCCTTATCAGCCATGCCAATAGGAGACTATCAGAAATATATGCCAAAGTTTACTGGATCTGGGGATTATACTATTGAAGAACATATAGAAGCTTTCTATTCTTATGCTGAGAATATTAAAATTTCAGAGGAAGATGTTTGGACCAAAATTTTTGTGCAGAGCTTGGATGGTCAAGCCAGGAAGTGGTTCAAGGAACTGCTAGCAAATTCAGTGGTAGGTATTGAGAAATTAGATGAAGTGTTTTTGAAACATTGGGGAGAAAGAAGAGACCTCTTGTATTATATTACTGAATTTGGAAATCTAAGAAGAGAAAATGGAGAGTCTGTGTCAGAATTCACCAAAATATTCAATAAGATGTTTGGAAAGATCCCAGCAGAGATCAAACCAACTGATGCATCAACAAAGATTACTTACTCTTATACCTTTGATCAATAATTTTTCTTAATCCTTAGAGAAAAAAGGTCAGCCACACTTTCTTTAATGCAAGACACTGCTCTCGAGGTCAAATCTAACATTATGGAATCTCAGAAAATTAAAGGAAAATTTGAGAGAAAGAAGTCGTATGTTGATCTTCCTTCTTCTTCAAATACCAAAATGGAAAATATGGCCAAGATGTTGGACAACTTGACCTCGAAAATGTCAAAACTAAAAATTTAGAGTCAACAACCAGCAAGAAGTAAAGAGCCTAATGCCTATGCTCCCAGGAATCCCAATGCATTTCCTTACAGAAGGAACAACCAGCAGGTCTAGATCCTTTAGAGAGATAAGAATGAAGTTGAAGACCAAAGGATCAGGGCCCCCTTCCAAAATGCAGTGCTAGAAGAAGAGCAAGAGCTATCTCATGATGAAGTTGAAGAAGAAGACGATATCAATTGTTTTGCAAATGAAAATGATTCCTCCTTATTGACACAAACAGATTATGAGGAGGCCCAGATGGACGAGCAAATTCATGAGGCAAGCATTGAAGAATATTTTTATCAGATAGATGATCGGCCAGGTTACAATTTAAGATCTAATACTGCCACTCCAAAGCCATTGCTTGTTGCCCCCATAAAAAAGAAAGATGTTGTTGCCAAGTAGCCTGCTGCTCCTGCAAAGCAGACCTCCACTGCTGCAAAACAACAACAGAAGAAATTTCACCCCCAAGCTAAAGAACAGGTGTCCCTTAGAGCTCCTTCTAATGAGGTAAAACCTTCCTATAAAATATCATATTCATTTAATTTCAAATCAGAAATTCAGAAGGTGAAAATACCTATGCCATTGATTGAACTTATGAAGGATGACATATTCAAGTCTGCTATCCTGAAGTCCCTTCAACCAAAGACTCCCCCAGCTGCTGATTACGTAAACCTTCAATATGACAAGCCCACAGTGACTATAGGACCTATGGTAGAAGACCGAGATGACTCTTTTCCACCCTTCTACATATCCCTGAATATCCATGACAAGATCCTTCACAACTTCTTGCTTGACTCGGGAACGTCACACAATCTTATGCCTAAAGTAGTGACGGATGAACTTGGGCTTGACATCACAAAACCTTACCACGATCTCTTCTCTTTTGAATCTAGGAAAGTTAGATGCATCGGCCTCATAAAATACCTTGTCATAAACCTTGCCCAACTGCTAATGAGAAGCATGGTAATGGATGTTGTAGTGGTTGATATCCCACCCAAGTTTGGCCTCATCTTGTCACATTCATAGAGCAAAAGGATAGGGGGTACATTGCAGATGGATCTTTCGTATGCCACAGTCCTGGTGTTTGTAGGAAAGCTAAAAAGACTTTACAGAGAAAATCAACTTGCCTACATCATTAGTGATAGGAAGAATTCTATAAACCATCCCATTTATGCATTAGACACAGACTTTGGTTCATGCATTCTACAAATAGATGATTCTCAGCTATCTCCTTTGCATCTCACAAAGCCTACTTATCAGCAGACTGATGGAGAGAGTACTCCCGTGTGGAGCATGTTCTTTGATGGTGCCAGTACCAAAGACTCAGTAGGTGCAGGTGTAGTTTTGATTTCTCCTTCAAAAGAGGCTATTCATTTGTCTTTTAAACTTGATTTCAAAACTACTAACAATATAGCAGAGTATGAGGATTTTCTATTGGGATTAAATTCTACCAAGGAGATGGGAATCAAAGGACTAAAAGTGTTTGGAGATGCGAATCTTATCATGCAGCAAGTGAATAGTACTTTCCAAGCAAAACATGTTAGGTTGAAAGCTTACAGGGATGAGGTATGGAAAATCAGGGACTCTTTCTCCATTTTTGATATTTCTTATATACCCATAGCTATGAATCACCTTGTTGATTCCCTTACTGTCTCAGCCAGTATGTTCATTCCTCCCATATCTCCCAGACTAAATTATGAAATCCAAGTCAAATATAGACCATCCATGCCCGACAATATCAAATATTGGAAAGTCTTTGAAGATGATGATGAGCTTAGTAGATTTCTCCAGGTGGTAGATGAATTTTCTGATATGCATATTGACCAGGAAAATCAAAATGTAGAGGAATCCAAAAAGATTAAGCTAAAAAGAAAAATGGGTCAACATGATATTGTTCAGTTGCCCAACAATTATATACCTCGGGGTTTGGTACCTCTTGAGAATATTTTTGACCAAAACGATGTCTCCTACAAACCTGATAAGAAGGAGAAGGATCATGATGTCCATTAGCACAATATAGGAAGCCAAAGTCATCGTAAATTCATAAATCTATCTGTTGAATTAACTGTTGACTAGAGCTCAGAATATTGCAGCATTATGAAGGAATTTGCTGATGTTTTTGCCTGGAAATACAGTGATCTGAAAACCTATGATCCTGATGTCATTCAATATAAGATTCCCCTTGAGAAAGACACCATCCCTTTCAAATAGAAACTGAAGCCTATCAGTCCTCTCCTATTTCCTGTAATTGAAAAAGAAATCAAAAAGCTCCTTGATGCCAAAATCATAATCCCATTAAGATATTTTAAATGGATTGGAAATCTAGTAATAGTGAGAAAGAAAAATGGTGAGATTAGGTTATGCATTGATTTTAGAAACTTAAATAAATGCTCATAGAAAGACAACTATCCCCTACCCAAGATGGAACACTTGCTGCAAAAAATTTCAGGGGCCACTGTCATGTCTTTCCTAGATGGCTTCTCAGGCTATAACCAGGTTTTTGTACATTCTGATGACCAAAAAAAAATTGCCTTTACTACTCCTTGGGGTACCTTCATGTATGTCAATATGCCATTCGGGCTAATGAATTCCGGGGCCACTTTCCAGAGGGCCATGGACATAGCTTTCCTGGGAGAGAAGGACAAGTTTGTCCTCATCTATCTTGATGAAATCACATTTTATTCTAGCAGTCATGAAAAGCATCTGAAGCATTTGAAAAGAGTATTTTTGAAATGCAAACAGTTCGGGATTTCGCTGAACCCCAAAAAATCTCAATTTGCTCTCAAGAGGGGTAAGCTCCTAGGCCACATTGTTTCAGAAGAAGGAGTGAAAATTGATCTAGCTCGGGTTGAAGAAATTCAGAGGTTGTCCATACCAAGGTCAAAGAAGGATATCCAATCTCTAGTCGGTAAGATAAATTTTGTCAGAATATTTATTCCTAATTTCACTGAGTTAGTGAAACACATAACCTCTATGCTAAAAAAGGGATCCGAGATAAAATGGATAGACAATGCAAGAAGTTCATTTCAGGATATCAAACAGGGTATCATGGAATCCCCCACTCTAATAAGTCTGAATTACACCAAGAACTTCTATATTTTCTCTTTTTCTTCCTATGACACAGTGGCAGCAGTCTTGTTACAAAAAGATGATGAAAGTCTTGATCACCCGATGGCCTTTTTCAGCAAATCACTCAGAGATGTTGAACTAAGGTATGATCCTATAGAAAAACAAGCTTATGCTCTCATTAAGTCATTAAAATATTTCATAATTTAAATCCTCCATGCAAAGGTTGTTGCCTATGTTCCTTCAGCCTCTGTGAAGGATGTCTTGACTCAGCCTAATATTAATGGAAAGAGAGCTAAATCACAAAGATTATTGAGTTTTACATAGAAGTGAATCCCACTAAGTTGGTAAAAGGCCAAGGCCTTGCCAAGCTTTTGACAAAAGAGAACTGTGATCTTTTGAACATAAATTTCATTGGGGAAAGTTCAACAAGTTTGTAGATAGGGGTAGCAACGGAAGAACAACATGGTAGCCAACAAGTGGCCGAGAATTTGTCTTCATGTGAGTGGTATTCAGGTATTATTCATTTTTTACAGAAGTTGGAGGTTTCTCCTGAACTTAGCATGACTCAAGCCCGAGCCCTTAAGCTCAGAGCAATTAAATTTTTCATTAATAATAATCTTTTGTATTGGAAAGATCCTACTGGTTTACTATTAAGATGTTTAGACAAAGAAGAGTCAACTGAAGTCATGCATCAGTGTCATTCAAGTATTTGTGGAGGCCATCATTACTGGAAGACCACAACTCATAAAATCTTAAGGGTTGGGTATTATTGGCCTTTTTGTTTTTCAAATGTGTGTGCCTTTGTGAAATCTTGTGATAAGTGTCAAAGATTCACAGGAAAACAACAACTAAAATCTCTGCCCCTGAGACCTATTGTAGTGAATGGTCCTTTTCAGCAATGGGGTTTAGATTTCATAGGTGAGATTAATCCTTCATCTAGTGGTCAGCATAAATGGATCTTGGTAGCCACTGACTATTTTACAAAGTGGATAGAGGCAATCCCCACTAAAATGCAACTCATCAGGTCGTCATGAAGTTTCTCTATGAGAACATCCTGATCAGATTTGATTTCCCAAAAAGGCTAGTGACAGATAATGCAGCAGCTTTCAAAGCTGATGCATTGGTTGACATGTGTAAGTCAATGGGCATTCAATTTGTACGCTTTACTTCCTACTACCCTCAAAGTAATGGCCTTGCCGAGTTTTCCAAAAAGAGTCTAGTCAGAATCATCAGAAAGCTGTTGGAGGAGAATCAAAAGAGATGGGATTCTAAACTAAAGTTTTCTCTTTGGGTAGACAAAGTAACTAACAAGAAATCCATAGGAACTTCTCCCTTCAAACTGGTTTATGGCACTGATGCCATTTTCCCCATTCAGCTAGTTTTACTAGTGGCTAAGTTTTTTCAGGAGGAACAAACTGAATCAAATGATATGGTGAGAAGAATGCTTGACTTGGTAGAATTTAAAAAGGTCAGAGAACAACTGGTGGATAAATCGGAAGCTCATCAAAAGAGGATCAAGGATACTTTTGATAGAAAAGCAAAGGTGGACGACTTTCAAGTTGGTGACTGGGTTCTAAAATGGGATGTCCTCAGACAAGATAAAGGCAAGCACAACAAGTTTGATTCTTTGTGGACTGGTCCTTTCATGATAACTCAAGTACAACACAACAACACCTTCATCTTGCAAAGTCTGGAAGGTGAAGAAATATTTGGTGGCCCAGTCAATGGGCGTTTTCTGAAACTCTATTTTATCTAAGGCTTCAAAGCCTTGTCATTGTAATTTTTATTTTTAGCTTTTGTTTTTGCAAAATAACTCCATGCCCAATGGAAACACTAGTAGATAGGTTTGAATTTTCATTTTTTAGGAAAGGCATTGGTTATTTGGTTCTTAAAACCTCACAGGGAGGCTTTCACCCCCAATAGGAGCCAATGTTATCTCCTCAAATAAATCAATTGAGATTTTTCATTTTAGGATATAAGATGTCTTTTAAAAAAGTACTTTTAAAAAAAAATTAAAGCTCATTTCTCAAAGCTTTACACATGTAATAAAGTTTAAATAAACTTTTGTTTAGTTTTTATTTGATCTAATTCAAATATCAGGTTTCAATGGCTTAGGCAAACATTTTGATTGTTCATTAGCAACCAAAAGCCTTAGCTTTCGGTAGCTTAAACAAAGGAATTCAGGGCTATTTTAGCCACTGGAATCGTAGAAGCAGGGAAAGAGTCAGCACATCCTTTCACACGTTTCAACCATCGGGTTCGAAGTTTTATAATTGCAATAAGTCTTCGAAAAGACAAGAGAACGAACCGTTCACTACCGGAAGATGATCTCTGTATGATATAAGTGAATCTTTTCAGATTGTTGTATCATCAAGCCATATGCTTACGTACCCTCCATCATTATAGTTATTGACCATGACTGCTGCAAATCACCATATCGTTCTGCTGCATCCCTTGTAATCATTGCCACGTTCTAAAGCTCACCTTAGTTTTCTCATTTCTTTCACAGCTGAGCCGACTCTCCCTAACTCTACGCTGTGTACCTCTCCCCCGAAATCTATTCCTTCAATCACAGGTGTGTGGAAGCATTGTGGAAAATAAAGAAAGGAGCGTCAACCCTAAGGAAAGAGCTCGACGACATCAGTTACTTGGAATCGCACCCGGAGGTATGTCAACTGTTCAGGGGTGCAGGGTGTTATAATTTTTGCAAAAAATTATAGAGTTCTCATCAACAGGTGGCAAAGGCCTTTGCCCTCAATTTTGATGGAAAGAAAGAAATCATAGGTCAGGATGAATTTGAGATAGATGAAGCTCTCATAGCTGAAGTGACAGAGCTTCCCAGGACTGGAGAAAAATGGTTTAAAACTACTGTCACTAAGAATGTTGAATTCAGGTCTTATTTGAAACAAGAACACAGGGGTTTGATATGGAAGAAAGACATTTATGTGTATTTCCTTGAAGAGAAATGGTAGCAGTTACTAAAAGCCATAATGGTTTATATAACTTGTGAAGGGCGATATAACAAAGTGATGTTTTACCATTTTAAACTCATAAATCATTTGACTGGTAGAAACCCACTCAAGCTGCCCTATTTTCTCCACAAAATTTTATCCAAAATGGCTCATCAAGTCAAGGCCAAGACCAATAAAGTTGCAGGTAGATTATCCCACCACAGTCTGATTAAAATTTTGGTTTGTGAGTTATTGCAAAGGAGAGGCAAAGAGTGGAATTACTTCTTGTTCTGGAATGATTTCCAAACTGAGGTTCAGCCACAAGGTAAAAAGAGTCCTCATTCCAAGAAGTCTTCTACTCCAAGAAGTTGAAAGAGGAGGAGGAGAGCTATCTCTCCAGCTCCAGTTAATCAACCCTCTCCTTCCTCTAAGCTTGAAAAAACTAAGAAGAAATTAAATTTCAACAGTGAAAAAGAAAAGGCCAAAGAATCCGTAATGAACAAACATTCTTAGTCTTCCTTACATAGACTCAGAGGATGAAGAGCACCAGATTGAAACAAGGCACAAGGATTCAGTTACCACAGGGTGTGAAAATTCTATTTTGTGGATATATACACAGCAAGTATGAATGCCTTCCATCACCTACACCTCAAGAAGAACAAGAACCACAAATTGCAAATGCCTCATCTAGAAAATGAGTGAAGCAGAGTAAATCAAAGGAAATCAAGAAGCTTAAGAAGAAGTTAGCTAAGTAAGAAGTGCTAGAAAGGTTAATCAAAACCAGGTATGAAACCCTATCGAAGAACTTTACAAAAATCAACTCATCCTTGGAAAGATTAGCCTATGAAAGCATAAAGGAGAAGAAAAAGAAGGACAAGATTGTAAAACACTACAATAGCTTATGGAGAGTAGCTTAGGTCTTGAAAAAAAAGGTCAGGCATTTGAGGAAACAAGCTATGTATTCAAAACACCAGGCTCAGACACATGCTTCTCTTGAGACCCTAGTAGAGGTGGTCATTCAGTGCAATGAACCAGAGGTAGCCAGTAACCCTACAATCTTTGAGCAAGATGCATAAGCCTAAAAAGATCAGTCCTAAGGCGTTTTTGAGCTAAGACAGAGGGTATTTTTGAAATTTTGATAATATCATGTTTCAATGGCTTAGGAGAACATATCAATTGTTCATTAGACACTGAAAGAAGAGCTTTTGGTAGCTAATTGGTACAAATTCTATCTACTCTAGCTACCAAAAGCACTAATAAGGCAGAAAGTTAATATTTTTGCACAAGTCCAATTTTTCCTTGTCCAAAAGCCTCAGAAATGGTTCCAATCGATGGAAGATAATTAATGACATCCTTATCAAGAGTTTTTTTGGTTTTGGAGGTGCTCTACAAGACAGAAAGGTAAAAAACGGTTAGCTATTTTCAAGGATATGAAGTTGTTTGACTGTCAATAGGTGTCATGTTCGACTCCTTCCATATCACATGAGATCCAACAACCTCAGAAGGATCACTACACCTGCCAAAGAATCTGAAGAACATAAAGATCATTTGAGAATTTGAATTGACCTAGTTTATAGGATCTTTGCCTAGTTTCTTGGGCCAGTTATTGATTTTCTATTTTAGGCAAAACTCGATCCAGTAATCTATGATCTTGAAACTGTTTGTAAAGGACTATAAAGCCCGAAACATTTGATGAACAAAAGGTTCGATATTGAGTTCTACAATCCACTGTTAATGTAAAAAAGACACTTTCTTTAATATATTAAGCCTACAAGCTTCTTTCACTGTTATTGTCAGACTCTCTTTTATCTTTTTCTATGCCTATGAGTTGAAATCATTCCTTTGTCTATGTTTAATGGTCCCATGGTAACTATCATCTTACCTTTGATTGTTAAGCAAGAATCATAAGAATCCTTTTCTAGTTTGTTGACCCATCATAAGCATCCTTTTCTAGTTTGTTGACCCATCAAATTATCGCGTGGAAGTACACGAACCAGATCAGGGATGCAGACTCCCCTCACTAGAAATAGCAACATTACCAATGGGGGTGTTACCCGAGAAGTAGTCGATAATCTTTTAGAAAATTTCAAAACTGACATTCTGAGCACTCTGACTACACAATTGGATGTTTAGCAAGCTAAGCAGAAACAAGAAGATGCAGAAAAATCCTTGGCCATATTTTTCCACTGATGCAGAAAGAAACATGGTTTGAGGGAATTTCCTTTGGATGCGATTCAGGTGTGTGTTATATGTGCTAAATACCATGCAACAGATTAATGCCCATCGTTCCCAGGATTAAAGTTGTATTCAAAGAGGTAGAAGAGGAAATAGAACCGGTATATCTGGTGGCCCAGGGTCACCAATGGTAGGCTCGTCCTCCAGGTACACTACAAGACCCTTCCTCTTTATTTTCTGGGAAGTATAATCAACAACAAAATTCTGGAAACACATGGCAGGTTCAACCATTTTCTAACCCCACCTGACAACACCAACAATATCCAATTGCAAATCCACTTGGCTAAATCAACCAAATGCAAAACCCCCTTGGCCAAATCAACCAGGTGTAAATCCTACTTTGCCCAGCTCGCAATACCCTACCTCATCTTGGTAGAATTCAAAAAAAAAACCCTATCCTTCACAATGTTCCAACATAGCTGCCCAAAACTCCAATTGGAACCAAAATTAGCAGCTCCCCATGGGAATGAACAATCAACAAATGGATATGGCCCCTCAAATGAAACCCACTTTAAAAGCTCCACTCCAACTACCCCAGAATCCTCAACCGCAATTACTCCCTCAATTAACATCTCAACCCCACCCAAATCCCAATAACAGACCAGCCCAGCTTGTACAGATTATTTAGAATGTGGACGGGTAAATCAATTCTGCAGGGTCAAATGAAATCTGACTGAGGTCAGGGCACATAATTTCTCCTGAAAATAGTAACATTCACCAAGAGCAGGAAAATGAAAATAATGTACAACCAACAATAACACCTTCGACTGTGGTCATAATGGAGGAAACAGAGAAGGAAGGAAACACATTCAAGCAACAAAATCTCGATGAGGATGTAACTCCTCCTCCCCCGTTTCCCAAAATACTCATGATAGAAAAACCATTCGTGTATCCTAACTTTGACATCATAGGGGAACTGAGGAATTTATATGTTAATATCCCACTCCTGTAGGCTCTGAAGCCATCCCAATTTATGCAAAGGCAATTAAGGAATCATGTGGGAAGAAACCTTTCTGGAAAGTTAAAAATTCATCATCAACTGTTCACGTGGTAGGTGCCTTGTCTGATCTCATCCTAGGAAGACATGAACCGGTCAAATATGCAGACCCAGGGAATCCCATAGTAACAATTCAAATAGAGGGTTGTTCTTTTCCAAATACACTAGTGGATTTGGGGGCAGCCATTAATATCTTGACCATCGAAACTTGCAATATCTTGGGTTTCACTTCCTTCGAACCTACTTCAATTATGTTACAATTGGTTGATTGATTAGTGGTAAAACCAGTTGGTACGTTATAGGATATATCAATTTCAGTTGACTCTTAGGAGTATCCAGCTGGTTTCCTCATTATCAACCTAGGAAGTGGAATCGATGGACATCCATTAATACCGAGGAGACCATGGATCACAACAACAGACGCATACATAGGATGCCGCACAGGCAACATGACCATTTCTAGAGGAGGTGCCACAAATAATCTCATCCTATATCCTCCAGCTAAACCAAGCCCATCCATTATGCATCAACAGTTTCCACCACCTAGATACCCAAAAAAATATCTACGACCCCCTCTCACACTGGTAGAAGCTTTGGGACTCAAGAATCAACTAGAAGATGATGTGATCAACAACTTCATTAATATCCCAACTATTGTAAGTAACCTGACATGCCAAATGCTAAAGGTTATGTTAAATAATGAGGCATAGAGATATCCACTGGAAGAATTGATGGAAGAACAGATCCCCACTACCTCTATTCATAACAACAAACCAGTTGATATTGCACTAGGGAGGGTTTTGAATATTAATGCTAATCTAAATGAGAAGCAACAACACAAGTTAATTCAGATCATTTCTAAGTATCAGCAGGCTTTTGCCTGGGAGTATTCTGACATGAAGGGAATTGATCTGCAACTTTGCACACATCATATTTATATTGATAAAGATGCCCGACCCATATGATAGCCCCAAAGAATATTGAATCCTCACCTCAGGGACATCATTAAAGAAGAATTACATAAACTTCTAGATGTAGATTTTATATATCTATTTTGGACAGTTGGTGGGTCTCCCCACTAGTGATCATTCCCAAAAATAATGGGAAATGGAGAATTTGTGTAGACTACAGAGAACTCAACAAGGCTACCCAGAAGGATAACTTCCCCTTATCTTTTATCGATCAGGTCCTTGATAATTTAGCAGGGAAGAAGTTTTACTCCTTCCTAGATGGTTTCAGTGGATATAATCAGATCTAGATTGCCTTGAAAGATCAAGATAAAACTACATTCACATGTCCCTGGGGTACCTTTGCATACATAGTATTTCACTTTGTATTATGTAATGCTCCAGAAACATTCCAAAGGGCCATTCTGAGCATATTTTCTAATCTGATTAATGAAGGGCTTGAGGTTTACATGGACGATTTCACCCCTTATGGCAATGATTTTGATCAAGCTCTAAGCAATCTGGAGAAGGTACTAGAATGATGCATTGCTACCAGATTATGTTTGAGTCATGAAAAATTTCATATGATGATTATTGAAGGTGTGGTACTAGGAAAATATATTTCTGTAGATAGAATCAAGGTAGACCCAGCAAAAATTGAGGTAATCCTTAACCTGCCTACACCACGTACACAAACTGAGGTATGTAGTTTCCTTGGCGCTTCAGGATACTATCGCAGATTCATGGACAATTTTGCAAAGAGTGTTGCACCTTTAAATGCTTTAGCTGGTAATGCAGAATTTCAATGGTTTGATAAGTGTAATGTGGAATTCACAGGACTTAAAAAGTGTTACACATTGAAATTACTCACTTTGATAGTGTCGCAAGTGTCTTCATTACAAGTGTCACAAGTGTCGCAAGTGTCAAGGAAAGCATGCTACCATGATACCTATGTTGTGCCTATAACGACATGAGAAGGAAACTTGACACACATCAAACACTTCATTTGGAAGAGGAGGAATGGTTAATTGGGCTTATGAACCTCTTTCCATCTAAAAGAACCCAAAAAACTGAGTTTTTGGAGGAGAGCACTCTTCTATACCTCTCTCAGGAGTGTTGGCGCTCCCCTATACACTATATGGGAGCGTTATAACACTACCTCTACCATTTTGGAGGAGTGCTACTACTTTTGGGAATGTTGGCACCCCCCTAACCTTGCTAGGGAGAGCTATAATGCTTTGATGACCCTTTTGAGGGAGCGCTGCCTATTCTGGGCAGTAGTTGGTTTGTTGAGGAGAATGGGGGAAAGATCTTTTCAATCTTGGAAGGTAGTTGGATCCAAACCCCTAGTCCAGCCATGATCTTAGGGAAGATACCTAATTAAAGGAGGAAAATCCTCAACTCACCCCAAAGATATCTCAAGTGGTTGAGCCTCTCCAAGGCTATATAAGCAAGCTTTCTCATGGTGAAAGGGGGAGATGAATGAAGAATGATACCAAACTTATGATCTCATAAGTGATATTTGGAGAAGGAATGATTGGAGGCATGAAACCTATGATCTCATAGGAAACACACAGTGAAGTGGAGGCTAATCAGTGAAGCTATCATCATTCCGATTGTGGAGCTTTTGAGCAAGGGTTAGACAAGGAGAATTTGATGAAACTGCTACATTCCATCTACGGCTGTAAGGAATGTTTAGTTCTCATTAATATAATTTGCTTGGACTATTTATTTCTAATTTGTGTTTGACATTACATGAATTTGTCTCTAAGTAGATAGGTCTGCTTTGAACTAATCTCGATAGAATAGGAAGTGGTTGTACTTTGTTTGTCTACAGGGCTTATCGAGGAGCTCAAGATTGGAGTTCAACTCGGAGCGTGCAGGGACAAACACCGGTAAAAGGTACATCTTTCCTCATTCCTCTTTATGCATTAGTTTGTGTAGACCTAAAAGGAAGTCAGTGACCATGATAAGCACTTTCTGTCTTAGAGTTAAGAGTCTAGCTCTTTGAGGAGATCTACTTGTCTGCAGGAAGATTTTCCTTCAACAGAAATTGGCGACTCCACTGGGGAATCAAATCGAAACTTTTGGTTTTGATTTTTCCTCATAGACCTTGTCTTAAACTTTGTTGTTTTTAGACCTTGTTTACCCCATATGTTTGATTTCATATGCTGATTGACTCTTTACCCCATCACATTCATATTGAATGTCAAAATTTGACTGAAATTTTGGGTTTTTGGACATTGTTATGAGTTTTTTGAGCCTGGCGCCCCTATACCCATATTAGTAGAGTGCCAGCACTCCCTGGAAGTCTCAAACAGAGATTTATAATGCTCTGGTGGCCCTTACACCAGAGTGCCAGCCTCTCCTTTGCAAAAATCCCTTACAAAATTGCATTTTTTTAAGTCCAGACCCAGTTTTTTCACTTGCTGAGATTCTTTGTGATTCAATGCTTCTTCCTTTTGAACTTTGACATCCTTATTTATGAGGAATAATCACTTTGTTGTTCATATTTTGAGGCCTTCTTATTCATTTTGAGTTTTTTTGCTGTTGAGAGCTTGAAATCGATCCACTGCTTTCTTCTCTCCTTTTCGACTGAGCAGGAACTCTGGTGAAGGGCACCAACAATCTGTGAATCATCTTATTTGGTTCTTTGAGGTCATTGTTCTTCAAACACCTCATTTTTGTGTGAATTTTTTGATTTTTCTTTGTTATCTTTTGTTTTCTGTTTGCTTCTTATTTCAATCACAGCAAGAGGGTGTGTGTGTCGTGTGTGTGAAATCTGATCATACTTGTCTGAATCTCCTTGATTTGAAAGGGTAGTTGGTAGGAGAATTTTTTTGCATTGAATTAATCATCATTCGCATACAAACGACAAAGACACATATTAGTGATTGGTTTGCATAGTAGAAGGCATTTTTGAAAATATTTTAGCATTGCATTAGATTCGATTGAGAGCCAATTGTTTGAGGACTTTTCATATTAGTGTTTGATAGTGAAAACGACTCTTTCTCTTTCCCTTAAATAGGCATTCATTGAAATATCATATTTCATGCATCTTTTTGGAAATTGAGTCCTCATTCCATCAGTTTTACTCTCATACACCCTTGGAGTAAAGAACAGCTGTAAAATTAACGCTAATTAAAAATCATCTAGAACATTTTTGTTTTTAGGGTCCTCCACCAATAGTAGACTAGGGTTAGCACTTTGGATTAGGCTGTGAGTACAACTCTCCAAAGTTTTCAAAACAAAAATTAGCATCCCAAGCTAGGGAGAGTTAAATCCAATTTTCGTTTTGGTTTTCTGGGATCCCTCTCTCACACAGGGGTTACACACGAGGCCACATTCGGGCGAATTACGAAGATTATCCCTCTGTGGTTCAACTGTTTGTAGTGGTCGGATCGTATATTGGGGGTCACTTGGAGGTATACCCATGATTATGTGTGGGAGCCTCTTAGGTTGATTTCAGACTTGTTATCCTGCCCATACATTTCAGATCGGACTATCGACTGTACCCACCCAGGGACTCACTACGAATTGGTGTCTTTAGTTGCCATAATATTTAGGTACTTACACAAGGTGACGGTGAAGGGAAGTCTCACTGTACCTAGAACAGACATTGGTCAAACTCATTCGGGGTCCTTGGAGGGTAAATCCATAATTACTGTGTGGAAGCTTGCACCAAGGTGAAAGTCCGTTAAGCAAGTCGCCATTGTAACTGTTCCACCATTTCCTATCCCCTTATTGACTTGATCACGCGATGTTGGATTTCATCACCAACTAGTATGATCATCAAGAGAAGTTTTGTTTGCTTGGTTGATTCCTAGATTTTATTAGTGTATGATGTTTCTTTTTGTTAGTTGGCCCTAGATTTTCAGTGTGCTCTGTTCTTCTCCACAATTAAGCCCGTAGATGATAAATTTCTTCGCCGATCACGTAGGATGCAAGGGATGCCTCCGGAAGGCTATCAACCCTTACCTCCTAACCCGCTAGAAGAAAACTACCGTAGAGAGGTAGAAAATCAATCTGACGCTAGAAGTGTTATTGCTCCTCCGTTAGATAACTTAGAAGGCACTTTGGTCATGGTTGAAAATCCCACTACATCTGTGTCGGTAACTCCTCTCGAACCACTTTTGGTTCGTTTAGACTCCCTTGGGAATGTCATAGATGAAGATCTCCCACGATTACCGGAGAGGATCTTTACCGAAACATATATGGGATCCACAGAACCAATCTTTGGTGACGAGTATAGGACTCCTATTCGTCCTAGCACCGCAGTAGAAACCTATCCCACACCTGCTCGTTCTATATGGAGGAATTCATCAGGACGCGATCTCTATGAACATTTTGAATCTATTCGACAACCCTTTCATCCTCATGACCCTCCTAGTGAAACAGGACCATCCGGTCAAACCATGAATCACCTAGTCAATCAGGTTATTCACTCTACTGCCACACCAGCACAAGTCCATCCTAATGCTAGACTCATCACCTCTACTCATCCCCAAATCACTTCAATCTCTACCCCCGTTTCTACAAAATTTTACTCTACAGCTCCACATGTTCCACATGATCCTGCTGGGACATCTTCTCACCCAAGAACGCAGACCCCTGCTGGACAAACACAACCGGTTGGAGGGAAACCACCATCCAACAAAACTTTCCCTCCTAGAGGACTACCTTTCCATGGCGAGCCTACCCCTCCTGGGGGACAACCCACTTTTCATACTCCTCCTAGAGGGAAACCTCCGTTTGCCAGTCACACCCCGGTCGTAAATCCACCACTGGTAGGGGGGAAACCCTCATTTGCTTGAAGCCCTTCACAATCCTGGGGATTATCTTCAGGAGGAATTTTTACCCAACCCCATGTTGGGGGGAACTTGTATAATAACCCTCTAGGAGGAGTATCCAATCCTGTCCCCTCTGGAACATCTTACGGGCAATCTTATCTGGGCGGCATCTTAGACACCACCTGGAGTTCTCTGGGACCACAGTCTTATCCTCCTCATGGGTCTCATGTGTATCTACCTCCAGGATCTACTCCTTACCATTCTCAAGGTCAAAATGTTTATCCTCCTCACAGAAAAATAAATCACGCAGCCTATAATGTTCAGAACCCACCGAGTTATGCCAATGTTTCTCATGCACCATCAAATCCTTATTATCCTGGCCAGTAACAACCATATGTAGGAGGACCTACTGGTTACAACTATCCACCTAACCCAGTCTATGTTCCTACTGGTGTTCCTATGCCGCACCAGTATCATTCGTAAATTAACCGACAACTACCTTTCCTTGCAACTCTGGATCTCCCAGACTTGTCTTGGTTAAATAATGATCCTATTTCTCATTCATCGGTTTGGCCAGTCATTCCAGTTAAACTTCCTTCTGATATTCTGAAATTTGATGGAAACCCTGGTGAAGATCCGAACAACCATGTGATGACTTTCCATTTGTGGTGTTCATCAAACTCCCTCATGGATGATTCTATACGTTTGCGTATTTTCTAGCGAACACTTACTGGTTCAGCAGCAAAGTGGTATATTGAACTACCATGCGCTTCTTTTCATGATTTCAATTCCCTTCCCATGTCTTTCCTCACACACTTTCAACTACCTATTCGCTACGAGACGCATACTGAACTCTTAACCTCCATTCATCAAACTAACTCCGTACATATCTCTGACCATATTCATGAGTGGAGGCAACGACGAAGGATGATCAAGGCAGTCATTCCCAACATACTATTGGCAGAATGGTTTACTAAATCACTGTTACCCCCAATCGCCTGTGATGTTGCTATGGGTGGTGTGGTCACAGAGGAACAAACCATCGCTCAGGCTCAGTACTTAGATTTGGTTTATTCCCAATCTGGTAGTTTGTATGATATGCTTCCAAATGCTGCTCGAGCTAATACTAATGCTTCTAAGCCATCATCCTCATCTCATGCAGATGGTGTTATCGGTTCCGTCAAAACTCAATATTTTTCCAAATCGACTACACCCTCCTCTACCTCCCCCCAAACTCAGATCTCTGAGGTGAATGTAGTTCAATCTGCCCCTTCACAACAATCCAGAGGTAAGAAGAAGACAAAGAATAAATCAAAAAATAATAATGAACAACCCAAAAATCAAACAGCTGCTACCGAAAAGCAACCACAATGGAAACTGAAATTCCCGTGTATCATTTGTGGTGATGATCACTACACTCGAGATTGTCCACTTCACAATGAAGTGGCCAAAATTTTCCAAGGAAAGTCACAACCCGTTGTGCTTACTCGGGCTTTTCCACAGCAGCAATCCATGGTTTCTCAGACCCCCTCTCCTAGGGGCAGTTCTAGTGATCCTAATGATGAGACCTCCTCGAGTGCACATATTTATATGTTTAATGGGATCAATTTGACCACTCTCTCTAAGACATAAGACACACCGAGTAACCCTGACAAAGGAAAAGACACTAACGGTATCAGTACTTTACCGGATCCATCATCATCCTCTGTTAGTCTTCCATTGGTTAATCCTTTGTTTGGACCACTCCAGATTGAGAAACCCACGTTTGACTCTATTCTACGCCCTCCTAAGAGCACTATCCGCAAAGCCACTTTTAATCCTAGTTCACGTGCCACCTAGAACTACAACATTGTTGAATATTTGGCTCAAGCATCGTGTGCTATGCCTGCGTTAGAAGTTCTACAACACTACCCCAGTCAACGTAGAATTATCTTGGCCACTCTTAGCACTGTTGATCCTAAGGCATCCAATCAGATCATGTTTAACCTGGATAATTATGCGTCTCGACTCTCCCACCAACTTGCTTTCCAAGTTGATGTTGTTGTTCACAATCAACAAATCCACCGAACTATTCTGAATGAGGGAGCCTCGACTTGTGTCATGTCTTTGGTGTGCTGGAAAGGTTTAAAATCACCAGCACTCAACAAATCCCCAACGATGTTACACGCTCTCGATGGGCGAGGTTTTCATCCCCATGGGATTTTACAGTCCTTGCCCATCCAATTGGGTGGCAAAACTGTTACTGTTGATGTCGAGGTGGTTGATGCTCCCCTCAATTACAGCTTGTTACTTGGAAGAAGTTGGTTTTATGCTATGACTGTCGTTGCCTCGTCAGTTTTCCGATGTGTCCAATTTCCTCATCAGGGAAAAATTGTCACTGTTGATCAATTGGATTTTTGCACGACCGATGCTTGTGTTCCTGCTACCAACAATATTCCTTTCTTGGGAGACCACAAGATCATGTATGAAAGTGTTGGTGTTGGTTTACTGAAAGATTCTAGCCTCATGGGTACCTTCCCTACACCACTTCCACCGACTACACATCATATTACCATTGTCGATATGATTTCGAACGCAGCTTATCAATCTTTGGAATCATCTGACTCTTGGATTGTACCTTGTCCGATGGAATTTGATGCACTAAGTAACACCGCGCCACTTAGTATAGCCAAACCATCATACGTTTCTATCCCATCCACTTCTCCCTCGTCTTCTGACCAACATCTATTGGCACCCAACAGTTCCTCGATGCAATCATGGTTGCGTTCCTTGTCGTCTGCGATCGACTACATTTCCCCAAATTTTCCTTCGGATGAATCTATTCCAGACATGCTTCGCATTGACAAGTTACCTTGGGATAATAACCGTCACCGATCCTCTTTTCTTCCCCCTCGTGAAGAAATTCAGGCAGATATATAGTCTATCTCCCCTCCTGGTGTCGCTTTTCTATCGTCTCCCATGCTTTCAACTTTCGATGATTTGGATCCGGTAGTGGACATGGTGATTTCTTTGGTAGGATTATTCGAGCTTGATCTCCTTACTCCTATCACGACCCTCGACATGTGGTCCTTCCCGAGTGATTCTCTTCCATCCAGCGAAGATCTCCCATAGGCCATGACTGCGTTTTATCCTTTGACATGGTACCCTTCCAAAGCATTATCCTCTTGGAAGCTATGATCCAAAAAAAACCACGAGCATAGTTTCTCTTCTATGTGGCAAGCTCGTTAAAAAATGAAATAGAGGTCCTGAGCATAGTTCTTTTCCTGTGTCAAGATCGTTTAAAAATGAAACAATCACCTCTCTTGAACCTTCTTTTCATCCACCCTTCTCCTTTTTCTCATCTACTAGAGAAATTGGTGACAACATCAAAATCGGTGAATGAATTGAAGCTTGGAGGGCATGTCTCCAGCCTTTGATGATCATTCTAGAGTTAAGCCACTAGCTTTCGTGCTGGGGGCATACCGAGCTTAGTCTTTTTTCTTTCTCATGCTCGTAAATACACGAGAATGCATCCAGGTAGACTTTTATCTCTTTTTCAGACCTGTATGGATACACGAAAAAGGAACCCCCTGGAGTCCTTTTTAAGCTCTTTTCAGACTCTCTAAACATGAAAAGATTGTCGAGTGATCTTGCTTCCTTTCCCACTCATTAAAAGGTTTGAAAGGGCATATTTTGAGTGATAATTTATCTCTTTTTCAGCTTCGCGATACTAACATTACGAAAAAGGACAACATTGGAGTCATCTTTGAGTTCTTTTCAGACTCTCTAAACATGAAAAGATTGCCGAGAAACCTTGTTCTCTTCATGCTTGGTAAAGTATTTGAAGAAAACGTCTTTTGAGCGATAGTTTATCTCTTTTTCGGTCTCATCATACTACTTTACGAAAAAGGAACTGAGAGATTTCTCTTTTAAGTTTTTTTCCAGACTCTATAATCATGAAAAACCTTCGAGTTTTCTGTCTTTGGACTCATTAAAAGAAACATTGACAGGCCCATATGGGATCGAACCCTTACTTCTTCCAGTTCGTTAAAAAAAGGAAGAGGGACTTACCGAAGGTGATTTTTATCGAGCATGGGTTATCCTCCTCGAGCTCGTTAAATTAAAAAGAGGTACTCGTCTATCTGGATGGGGGAAAAAATTGAAAGAAGAAAGCCAAGCAGTTTTTGAGAACATTACCAAGTAACTCTTAGAGTCGCCCTTGAACACGGCACTTTGTCTTTGCACACATATTAATCCATTGAACCTATACACTGAGCCAATCCTTTGAGTTTCTGTCACTCCTTTGGGTCACTCGACGTAAGTCGCAGTATCCACTTCATCATCAAGTTTTTGTCCATGTCATGTTTCTGCTATTGTGCCTC
>JASDQU010105160.1:204774-215562 GCA_032191745.1 Picea mariana
CCCCTTACTAGTTCTGGTTTCTATCTAGTAAGTACCAAGTTGCATCCCTTTATTGCTCCAATCTAGATCCAAGTCTTCTATTTTTCGGGGTGATCATCAATATTTTGGAAAAGCTTCTTATTTTCCTCAAGGAAAGATTTATGTTTTCTTATTTTCTACGATCTATGCCAGTAAACGTCTCTATCTATTGTACCCTTCTCATGTGAGCTCATTTCTTCGAATAATCCTCTGATAATTATCTCCTCTATGCACTATGTGGTGCTGCCTCTCATCTTCTGTCTTTTCTCATGCCTCTTTTTATTTTCCTGTTGGTGATGTTTTTCACCTTTAACCTCTTCCTATGCCAGTCATTGGGACTCTCATGGATTCTCTCAAAAGTGACCTCCAATCAGGGATCTAAATTTTGAAGGGAAAATTTAGGGGGTGTACTTCTATCAGATTTGTAGTTCACCCTTTCCTCATCAAGAGATCATATCTTCCAACAGTATTAACTGCCTCAACCACCAATCCTATCTTATGTAATTGGTCACGTGGATCCATGCAGGTCTAAGTACGTTGGCAAGTGTGATTTTATTTTTTTCAATATAGGTTATCTTGCTAAGAAAGCTTCCTATTTTCTTCACTTAAACATCTTAGCTCCACCTCACCAATCCACTTCATCAATTCCACATGTGATATCATGGCTAGTACTCTCAGGGTTTTTCCCTCCTCAGTCAACTGCCTGGTGTTTTTATTAACCAAAACATGATTACAAGATTCATAAACACAACCATATGAAGTATTAAGAATAATTATAGATATGGGGGACAAAAGGTGTTACAGACACTCTCACAGAGATCATGACATATTGGGACAAGCACAAAATGTAGCTTGTACAACTTGGAGAGAAGTTCATCTATATGGATTGATATAAATAAAATAGGCTCACTCAGATGTTGGCACAACTGCAACAAGAGCTGGTAGAGAAGGAGGATTCCTTGGAGAAGCTCCAAGTAACTATCCAAGAGAACCATGAAGAAAGGCCACCATCCATTACCACTGCCTTAAACAACACTATGACACAGTCCACTTTGATAAATTCACCTTTCATAAACATTCCTGAAGAGTAGTTTGGAGAATTTGATAACCATACTAGAGGCATTGGATCCAATCTACTAAGGTAGATGGGCTACTATGAACAAGGGATAGGAAAGAGAATCCAAGGAATATTGATCCCCATTGTATCCACACCATGGTTCAAGCATGAAGGCCTAGGATTTGATGGTATAAGTGAAAATGACATGCCCATGAAGACAAATGTTTTTGAGGATAAATAAATGTTGGAGTTAGCCTTCTCATTAGGAGAAAGAGAAATAGTATGTGAAGGTGGCAACCCATTACCACCTCAAATTTCATGTGGTGGATTTAAGAAGAGTATCAATGAGAAGATGAAATAGACTCAAACTATACATGCACCCAGTGTAATACCCCAAGGTGGAGCCCCTGTTAAATGTAATGATGTTTATAGGTTGGTGAGACAAGTAATTATAAGCTGGAAGGATTGTGTGTTTATTATGCCTAAGAGCCTAGATGTTAAGGCCAATGGGCCTGATTTTGTATATGTAATTATGCAGATTATTAATAAAATACATCATTGCATGTAGATCGACCATGAAGAAAGAGTTATGTGGGACTAAGCTCCACTGGGTAGGGAAAGGGATGGGGCTAAGAGGCTAGGAGAAAGGGGCTAAACCCAAAGGAATATTATAATGTATTTCCTGAAAAATACTAAAGTTGGGAGATAAAACCAGTTATCTTAAGTTACTTTGGGGAGAGGAAAAAACTTTAAGTGGAGATGAACGAGCTCCTGGAGAGCCAAGTGTCACCTAGGACAAATGTATATTTATGTGAGAATTTCCATTATTGTGGGGGTTCCCTCTCACCATTATGGCTCTCTCATGATTCTGTAGGCTGACCATACTCACCATTCTTGCTCTGAGCATTCTTAGAGTTTTGAGCATTGACCATTGCTTTCCATTTTTTCCTCACAAGTTTACCCACGATCCATGCCTACTATGTCTAGTTCATGTGTGCACTGAACAAGGTTGCAACCAAAGCGATTCCCTCCATTCTTGAACATCTACCATCATGAACCTCTGTAATTGTTAAGCCATCCTTTTCCTTGCCCATTTTTTCTATTGTGGTTTGAAGAGGTAGTTTGTCAGGCCCGTGGTTGATGAAGTAGGTTTTTAGGTCTATGAGAAACTCTATCCAAGTGAGAGAGTTTATTGGGGAAGTGATTTCTCCTAGAGGGAGTCCAGCAGCAGCTATAGATCTCTGAGAATTGTTGATCTAGCCCATTTCTGAATCCCTAAAAGGGAAGTGGAGTAGTCGATGTACTGTGGAACAGTGAAGGTGCATATTCCCAAGATGGGACAAGCATGTGGGGAATGAGAGTCTATGAGTTTTGGAAATACATAGGATCCTTGGATATAATCCCTCCTATTTCATTGTACAACTTCTCATAGCCTTAGCCTATCCTAGGATTACTTTTACCTACATGGCGTTTAGTCCCAACTCGGGGGTGACCCATTGTTGATAGCTTGGAGCAATGTGGTCTAAGGCTGGGAGGTTCGTGGAAGTTCTGCATGTGGTCGGTGGTCTTCTCCTAAAAAGATAAGTACCAATTCTATGTTAATTTTACATGTTATGTTTAAATTTTGTGTTTAGGTACATGATTGAATTTTATCAAAATTCCCTGTATATATTTCATGTATGTGTTATTGTTGCTTCCACATGAATATGTGTATGAACATAATGTCTATCACTATTTAAAATTTCATTAGATATGTATATATGTATATCATATCATGATAGTTTCAAGCAACATGATCGGATTGGGTGGTTGGGTGTGTTACAACTGATTTTAGAACAATTTGGTTTTGAGTTAGTGGCATTGTCCCTGACAAGGGTGGTTGGGGGACACTACAAATTAGTATTAGAGCCCATGGTTTCAACATTGAGCCTAGACGTGTCATACAAGTGGTTATAGAAGAAAGTCCATAGGAAATTTTTTCTAAACGGACAAAATTCAAATTTAAAAGAATATATGAGTGCCAATAGAATACCTTGGTCATGTTTTGAAGCTCAGGAGGTATAGCGGTTTAAGAAAAAAAGAAGCGAAAAAAGGTCTAGTCATCGTGGGTTCAGGAATGCAAAAATTAAACTTGAGCCATTGGAATAGTTTGGGAAGGGACAGACCCCTCACATCCATTGGATCAAGATAATATGGGTGGAGGATAAGCAACAAAGTCCTTAGGAATTTTCCCCTCTTGCTATTTTAAAGTTATAAGCAGAGAAAATTGTCGAAGTCTCGAAGTCTAGAACTAATTCAGACCGTCTATTCCAAGGGATATGTGTCCAAATATTAAGTAAGGTTTAGAGTTTCAGAACTCTGGAAGAAATAGTTTGTGGTTTCATAGGAGGAAGGTATCCATGAAGTCCTGGAGCAATGAAGTGACATGATAGGATGATGTCATTGGGGGTGATGTGGACTAGTTCGGAAGTTCAGCAATTCAACAGTTTGACATCTTGGATAAAATGTCGAAGGAAGGAAATCCTCGAAGTCCTAAAGTGTCGGATATGATGTGGCAAGATGATGTCACCTAGAGTGAAGTGGACCTACCTAGGTCTACCACGTGTCACTCATTTCCGTAATTTTGACAGGACCTTAGGACGAGTTGGAACTTGACACATGTCACTCGATGGTGGGGCCACATTTCACCACTTTGATTGGTGACAACTATACTTTGTGGGCCCAGGTGGTTAAGAAATTCAGGAGTTTGGTGTTCAAGAAAATTTGTGGGAAGAACTTTCAAACCTCTGAAGTCCCGAAGTTCTGAATTGAAATAGTAGTGACATCACCTGGGGGTGACATGGACACACATGATTCATGCCACATGTCAGTGTGATATATTCTTTTGAAGGGATGATTTTCCATTTAGATCTTGACAAGTTTCACCCCTTGGACAGGTCCACGTGTCTGCTTCTAGTGTTCTACTACGTGGCACCAGATCCTGTAGTCCAGAGACATGGCACTCCAGAGGAATGTGGTCAAGAATTTTTAAGAATGAAGAGTATTGAAGCTCCAAAGAGTGGAGTAAATCCTCGTCGTCCATCGAGAGGGGACACACGACATAAGATCCCATGGTCCAGAGGATTCAAGGCTTAAACAGTGGGATCGAGGACTTTCAGAGGTCTGAAGGCCAGATTCCATCATGACCATTGATCATACAAGACACGCAGTAGTATATCCCATGGTCTGGAGGTATGGTACTCCAGAGGATATGAGTTTCATTTGTTGTGAGTCAAGAACTCCTGGAGGGCCACAGTTAATATTGACTGTCATATCACAGATGACATGTGGAGGTAAGGGAGGGGATGTTCAAGAGATTTGTAGTGTTGTGATTTGGAAACTGTCGAAGCTTAGAGTCTTAGATCTCCTATCCACCATAGATATAAAAAAGTATTAAGGAGAATTGATTTGTACATCCTAAAAGTATTCAGAGAATCGACATTCGGGGAAAATGCTTGGTAATGGGGGAAGACCATCTGAAGCCCGAAGTTTTGAAGCCCTGGAAGCCTGAAGAAAAGGATAAGCACTTATTTGTTAGCGTGGGGTCACAACCTTGGTCATATGAGTTTGGGGGCCTAAAGAAAGGGGCTATTGCCCGATTGTTTTTTTTAATAACAGAAAAGGGACAAATTGTTCGAGTAGCCATAACTTCCTGCTCAAAACTCAGAATTGAGCATGGAAGCATCCATTGGAAAGGCCTTGAATAGTACAAGTTAATTGGTCACCCAAAAATTGGATCTGAGTGGTCAATTTCTTAGGAAAACAACATAAAATAATTATGATGTATTAATGAATCATAATGATTCATTGTTTCAATAAATTATTAAGATTAGTTAGCCTGACAAAGTTCTATTGGCTGAACATTTTTGCATAGTTGAAAACAGATTGGTAAGATCAGTAAGCACAGAGTGGAGAAGTGATGGATGATACTTAGGTAGCCTTCATTCAAGAATATGAAATCATAGAGTTGGATGTCCAGTTGGATAGAGAAGGAACCAACTCCAATGGACATAGAGGATAAAGGGAGGAAGACATAAATTTGGATGAGACCCTCAAAAAATTGTGGAAAGATGTCTAGAAAGACAAGGCTTATAATGAAAGGATTATGAAGGCCAAGGAACAATAGGAATACTTCAACATGAAGTTAATTTAGAGACTGGAAAGAATTGAAAATAAGTTGGATAAGGAGAGTGTCTCCAATAAATCAATAAGACACAAGACCCCTGAGGAAAAATAAAGAGAAATAAGTGGTAGTAGACATCACCATTACTCCAAAAAGAATTCCCATAGGATATCACACAATAGCTCAAGTCCATCCCCTGTCAGGAAACATAGGAGGTATGGGGTGGATGAGTTGAAAGGAGAAATGAATAATACAAAACCTCATACTTTTGATGGAGATCAAAAGAAGGATGAAGATGTTGAGACATGGATGTTTGGCATGAGTAAGTAATTACATTTGCATAACTATTCTTCTCATGCAGAGGGAATAATTTCCATCTACCAACTTAAAGGAAAGGCATCCATGTGGTGGGATCAGTTGGTGCAAGTGCAACACCTCAGGGAGAAAAATGTGACTTGGAAGGAATTCAAGAGGCGTTTTGAGAAGAAATACCTGAACAAGAGGTATTATGGAAAAAAGATGAAAGAGTTATTTGAACTCAAAATGGTCAACATGACTATTGATGAATATGAAAGGAGATTCTTAGAGTTGTTGAAGTATGTCTCCTTCATCAAGGATGAGACAGTAAAGATTCAGAGGTACCTGAGTGGGCTTCCATCTTTCATAAGTGATAAAATTCAATATGATGATCCCAAGACTCTGGAAGAAACTATAAGGAGAGAAAAATTCTTATATGATCAAAAAAAATGAAAGCCTACTTTCTAGAAGGATTGGGAGGACAAGAAGAAGGTTAAGAAGGAGTAGAGGAAGAAGGGGAACAAGATTCTAGTTTTCAGAAATAGTCCTCAAGGACAACCATCTTTTAGAGAGCATAGAATGGTTGAGGAAGGTGGGACAAGGGCCAAGGCAGACACCCATTCAATGTTGGGGTTGTAAAGGAGACCACAATTATAGAGATTGTCCTCAAAAAAGTGACAAAGTGAAAGTTGTCCACATTGTAGAGCAAGAAGAAATAGTAGAGGACATCGGAAGAAGTGTACCAAGGATCTATGCAGCCCTAGACAACAAGTGATCTGAAATTTTTAGGATCTTTTTAACCATGTATTTAACTTGAGATTTGAATCATTAACATCATAAAAATTCTTGAAAAATGAATTGGAAATGGTTAAAAACATTTCTCACACATAAGCATAAAAATATTTTCAAAACCAGATAAATAAGATTGTATATGATAACAATGTTCACCAGACCCTCTGGCTACATCTCCGGGCCCCTTCCAATGAGAAACTTGTTCTTTATTAGTCTTCAAAAAGGATTACAAATGAGTTTTCTGGAAACCTATCTATTTTCTATCATTCAAAACCAGAGATAAACAATAGCATTGAATTCCTTGTGCTATTCTAAGAAAAATGAGTATAAACTCGAATATATTTTCCTAAGGCCTCCTATGGAACACAAAACAAGACAACCTGCCTGTAAATGAGACAAAAATGTACCAACTATACAAACTCTACTTTGGGATCTATTAGCACATATTCTTGTAAAGGGGGATTTTTTCTCCAAATTCGGCCCTTGTTGTAAAATGTGATGATATGGGGTTTAAAAACCCATCAAATGTGTTTTATTCAAAGGCCACACCCATGAACACCCAAGCACAAATTTCAAAAAATATCGTTTCGGACTTAAAATGCTTTCAGGCGAGCATTTTTGTTTTCAACTGAGAGGATTTTTCATTAGGAGAAGATCGACGGTCATCGGGTAAGTCAGAGCCACACAGTTGCATGAGGATTAGTGCCTGGGATCATCCCTTATGGCCAAAGTCACGAGAATGATCTAGGTCATCTAATCCTACGGGGATAGGTGGCAGCTAGTCGGCATTTCAGGGGTTGGCATTTCGAGAGACAAGGGGTCTCTCCTCCATTGCATTAGGAAACCCCAAAATGAGAAATATTAAGCCCTGAAATCCTGGCCCACGGTCCTAGTGTTAGGTCACGTTAAGTGGGCCCAAGAAAGGAAATAATTCCTTTTTTCCGTCAAAGTTATCTGGGTCGTCCAACCAAAGGATGCGTGGCGCAAATCCGCAGTTTCACAGTTTAGTCATCAGTAAATTGGGAAAGAGATGCATCATGAATCCCCAATGCAATAATTCTCAAAAGGACTAGGACCATTGATCAATTGAAGATCTCATCCGTCCAACCATAGACAACACATGAGAGCATTGTGCTAAGATGCGTGTAGTTCTGGGTGGCCAAAATATCTGTGCCCAAATCTGTGGTCAAGGTTCCATTCTGGACCCTCCCCCATTGTTCTTCCTTTAATAGGGGGGTCTAGAATGTGCATCACAAGTTTGAATGGCTAGGATTGAGGTGCTTGGATATACAGCTGAGGATTGATTCCAGACCCCCCTTGCCATTCTACCTTTAATAGGGAGGGGGGGGTCTGGAATGAGATAGTTTTGTGTGGACCCCTTTAAAACTCTTACCACTTTCCTTCTCTGCTTACCACTTTCTCCCCCCCGGTGACATGTGTCCTCCACTCCTCCTCTTTTATTCCCCCATCACTCCTCTCATTTCCCTCCTATCTTTCACTACTGAACACTTTTCCATCCTACTCCAAGTCACCCCGTTCTAACGACGTGTTCTCCTCCCTAACCAATCTCTTTCCACCACCTGTCTCCTCCACCTTCCATGTCCTCTTCCCCCTGTGCCAACCTTTCTGACCCTTGTGCCAATCCACTTGTGTCCTTTCCATATCCCCGTGACACTTCCTGTCTGGTGCCATAGCCTTCGTCTCTCCGCCACCTGGTGTTTCCACCTCATCACCCCTCATCTCACCTTCACGTTTTTGGCGTCACCGTCCTCCCCGTCAAAATATTGTCCAGGTTTGCAGGCTAGACCCTCCTTGTAGGCATCCAACTCAACTCCAGGTCACGGAATGTAGAGGCCGCCATGTCTCCTAGGTGCAGGATTGACTCGGGCCTCTCTGATCACAAGGAAGCAGTTATTGAGGTAGTTGACGGTGGTTGAATGTCGTCTCCATACATAAATAGAAGGATAGGAAAAGACAAGCACAGAGGTAGACTGTCAGTCCTTTATAACAAGGTATCACGTCCGACAGAAGACTACATGGGAAGTCTGCCCAACATCTTCATGCGCATCCTGATAGAGAAGCTCCTCAACGTCAAGCATTGAAATTATGACGTGATCGCGCCTTTAGTGCCCCAATCAGTTCTAAGTATTTGTAGGCATTTTTTCCATTTTTGTATCCATCGTTGGTAGAGTTGAGCTCCCTATTGTAAATTTTTGATGAAGCACTAGTTTTCCTTGCTTATGTATGTGTATGTAAAATTTTCTCATTTAATGATAGTCATCTTCTTACTCCATCTGGTTTCTGTCTAATATTGAAAGAGTTCATGATTGAATGATTCACATGAAGCATTTTGACAGTGTTATATAAAGGTTTTATGGTAACGCTATTATGATTTATTTTAATGTCTTGTGTTTAAATTCTTCCTCTTCGGGCTATTGGAAGCTTGATGCCTACAAAAGTCCTTTTCATTTTCTCACTAAAGTCTTCCTCCTACTCACCCTTATTACAACTTACTGTATGAAGTTAATTTAAGACTTCGCCTATTCATGCATAGCTCGATCCATGATCCTGAGTTAAAATGATGTCATTTGAGTCTGTTCTCTTTTGATCACCCTTTATAAAGAAATTGTGACATAAACTGATGGGTATCAGGCTTACTCCTGCTATAATCCAGGAGTGACTTCAGGTGCTAACATTTTTGGCGCCATTTTTGGGGACGAAGTTGAAAATTTTCCCTGGGATTGAATGACATTGAGTCCCTGATTCTAAAGGTGCATCGGGCATCAAATCCCTACAAGATTGCTACTTTGCACCTGGCGACTCCATTGTGATGACTCCACTGTGGTGGACCTACTATTTCAGTTTTGGCTTCCAGAGGTAGGCACATGAGGTCTACTCCTCAGTTGCCCTTGATGACACTTGAATCAGATCTAGAGAATCTTACCAGAAAGGGAAAATCCTTTGGAGGAGGAGCTTCTACTGCTAAACTGTTCGAAAACACATGTATTCCAACAGAGGACAAACACCTTCAGTAACCACTCACATAACTAGATCAAAGATCAACACACCATTTTTTTCACATGGTAAAACCCCTACGGGGAAACATCCACGGCCCCAGCCAACGCGGCCACTTGGAGCAGTTTATTAATGCAAAGAAAAAGATTACAGAGAGATTTTACAAGAGATTTTCTCATAATTGATCATCGGCAAATGACCCTCCATGCTCTTTAAATAAATATCATGGACCAATCGGGTGTTAAGCCATGTATAAATGGCCATTAAGATCGAGGAGAGTATGAACCATCGGATCACTCTATGTCAGGAACATATCGTGACCGTCGGATTTCCTAACTACAAATGCATACTAATGCATACTAAAGAAGCACACTTTTACCTAACGACACATTAGACCAAGTAGATATTAACTAACTCCTAAGTGTCTAAATATCCTAACATCCCCCCTTAAGAACAACTTGGGATAGGATTGAAGGATTTACAATAATGACACAATAGGAGAAGGAAGGAGGCATTAGATTCTATCCCCCCTTAATGACAACTTCCTGAACTCCTAACATAGATCGAAGTTTGGAAAACTTCTCTTCTATAAGAGACTTTTTGAAAATGTCTGCAACTTGATATTCTGTAGGGAAAAATATCACTTCAATAACTTGATCATGAATGAGCTTTCTGATGAAGTGCATGTGTATCTCGATGTGTTTGCGACGCTGATGTTGAACTAGGTCTTTGGTGAGATTGATGGCACTTTGATTGTCACACCAAAGTCTGGTCATATGCTGGTGCTGGAATCCAAACTCTGAAAGGATTTGTTAAATCCACAGGGCTTCCTAACTTGTATTTACCGATGCTCGGTACTCTGCTTCTGCTAAAGAAAGTGCAATAGCCTGTTGTTTCTTACAGGCCCAAGTGACAAGTCCTGAACCAAGGCTGAAAACATAACCTGCAGTAGACTTCCAATCATCGAGGTTGCTATCCCAATCTGAATCAGTGAAACCAACCAATAAGGGAGTCCCCCCTGAACTGTAATGTATCCCAAACTAAACAGTACCAGGAACATAGCGAAGTATCCTTTTAGCTGCTTTCCAATGGCTTTCATGGGGTGTTTGCATATATCAAGCAACAAGACCAACAACAAAGGAAATATCAGGACAGGTATGAGTCAAGTATAAGATGCTACCAACTAACTGACGATATAGGGTGGCATCAACTTCAGGAGAAGTACAAGTGGCAGAAAGCTTGACTCCAGAATGGAAGGGAGAAGGGGTTGGTTTACAATCGTCCATGTGAAAGAGACGAAGAAGGTCACAAGCATACTTAGACTGGGAATGAAAAATTCCTTCATTAGTTTGTAAAACTTGGAGGCCAAGGAAATAGTGCAAAAAGCCTCAACCTGTCATTTCAAATTTCTTCTTAAGGCTGGTTTTCACATGGTTTAAAAGTTTTG
>JASDQU010105160.1:236671-250324 GCA_032191745.1 Picea mariana
TGTCTTAGAGTCATCAAAGACTTTGTGGTGTCCTTATTTCAGCTGCCCATGAAGAGTGTGGTCATGGGCATTGTAGTATATGATGTTCCCCCCAAGTTTGGCATGTTGTTGTCAAGATATTGGATTAAAAAGCTTGGAGGGACATTATAGATGGACCTCACATATTCCACCATTCTAGTCTTTGGAGGGGAACATGAAAGATTGTATAGAGAAGATCAGTTGGCCTACATTGTTAGTGATGAAGAAGACCCCACCAATCATCCTATATTTTCACTTGACACTGAGTTGGGGTCTAGTTTATTCCAACTCACTGATACTCTTGAAGCCCCTCTTGAAATCAGAAAGAAGCCCATTTCTTATCATTAAATACCTCCTCTAGATAACTATGTGTGGAAAATGTTCTTCAATGGAACCTCTTCTAGTGAAGGTTCTTGTGCCAAAGAGGTTTTTGTGTCACCTTGTTAGGAAACCATATCCATGTCATAGAAGCTAGAGTTTGAAACTACCAATAATGTGGGTGAATATTAAGCTCTTGTTTTAGGTTTAAGGGATGCAAAAGAAATGGGAATTGAAGAGGTAGTAGTGTTTCGGAGATGCTGAGTTGATAATCTAACAGGTCATAAATGCTTATTGGGTTAAACATCCTCAACTCAAAAATTACAAAAATGAGGTGTGGGACCTAATTGATAATTTCTTCTCATCTTTCAACATTTCTTTTATTCCACGAGAAGAAAATACTTTGGCCGATTCCCTAGTTGTCTCAGCTAGCTAGTTTAGGATCCCTCTGCCACCTAAGATCAAATATGATGTTGAGATAAGATATAGGCCATCTGTATCAGACAATATCAAGCATCAGAAGTTGTCCGAGGATGATATTGAAATCAGAAGATTTCTTGAGTCTGTTGATGAATTCTCTACATTTCACATTAATCAAGATCCTGATCCTGAAGGTGACCCTCACCCTGGGGTATTTTTAAATAAAATTGCTAATCACCATATTGTTCATTTTCCTAGCAATCACATTCCAAAGGGACTAGTTCCTTTAGAAAGATTGTTCGATGGGAATGATGTGGAAGTAAAGGGTAAGGTTTCAAATGAGGATGTTGATGTAATGAAGTACAATATTGGCACAGAGGAGGATCCTAAGTTCATCAAGTTGTCAAGGAGCTTGTCAAGGGAGCAGAGAGCTAAGTACGTTGACTTATTAAAAGAATTTGTTGATGTGTTCGCCTGGACATATGAAGACCTCAAGACCTATGACACATTGGTTATTGAGCACAAGATCCCACTGAAAGAGGAGGCTAATCCATTTAGGCAGAAGTTGAGACAAATTAACCCTATGTTGCTACCTATCATGGAGAGGGAGGTGAAGAAGTTGTTATATTCCCAAATCATCATCCTCTTGAGATATTCTGAATGGGTAGCCAATCTAGTCCTAGTGAGAAAGAAGAGTGGAGAAATCAGACTCTATGTCGATTTCAAAAATATAAATAGAAGCTCAAGAAAGGATAATTACCCCTTACCAAAGATGGAACACATATTTCAGAGGGTAACAGGAGCATCCATAATTTCAATGATTGATGGTTTTTCTGGCTACAATCAGATCTTTGTTCTATCTGAAGACAAGGAGAAAACAACATTCACCACTCCTTGGGGAACATTCATGTATGCCAAAATTCCCTTTGGATTGATGAATGCAGGGGCAATGTTTCAGCGAGCCATGGACATATCCTTCATTGGGGAGAAAGATCAATTTGTGGTGATCTATCTGGATGACATCAAAGTCTTCTCCAAATCTGATGAAGAGCATTGTTGTCACTTGAGAAAGATTTTCCTGAAATGCAAGAGGTTTGGAATTTCCTTAAACCCCAAGAAATATTTGTTTGCTATGAAGGAGGGGAAGCTATTAGGTCATATAGTATTAACAGAAGGAATGAGAATTGATCCCAGTAGGGTAGAGGAAATTCAGACCCTGTCACTTCCCAGGCCCACAAAAGAAGTCCATACTTTCTTGGGGAAGATTAACTTTTTGAGGAGGGTCCTCTAAAATTTTGTTGAGTTGGTGAAACACATCACAGTCATGCTCAGAAAGGGAAATGAAGTAAAATGGACTGCTGAACCCAAGGAATATTTTTTCCAAATAAAAAAATTATTGACTAAGGCACCTATTCTAATCAATCCTGATTATTCCAAGGATTTCCTAATTTTTTATTTTGCTTCTTTTAATACAGTAGCAGTGGTTTTATTGCAGAAAAATGAGGAAGGGCGAGAGAAACCCATTTCATTATTTAGTAAGGTATTAAGAGATGCATAAATAAGGTATGGAATCATGGAGAAACATGCCTATGCCTTGGTGAAATCTCTCAAAGCTTTCAAAATCTATGTCTTGCACTCAAAGTTAATTTCATACATTCCTTTAGCCTCTGTGAAGGACATCCTTATACAACCTGACATAGATGGGAGAAGGGGTAAATGGATTGCCAAGATCCTTGAGTTTGACCTGAGATAAAGCCCACCAAGTTGGTTAAAGGGCAGGGTTTAGCTAAGCTTCTAGCTGAATCCAATTGTAAGGCCTTGGGGGTTAGCTTCATCAATGCTTACTCAGAAAATCAATAAGCTGAGTTATCCAACAAAATCTCTCAGGGTGGTTTATCACTAGCAGAGTGCACCTAGTATAGAGACATTATATATTTTATGCTATAATTGAAGCCCCCTAATGAAATGGGGAAGAGTAAGGAAAGAGCTCTAAATCTCAAAGAAGTCAAATATTGCCTTATTGACTAGGTCTTGTACTGGAGAGACCCTCTAGGGGTGTTTTTGAGGTGTCTGAACCCAAAGGAGGCCTAAGAAGTTATGTTTGATTTCCATTGAAGCCTCTGTGGGGGACACCATTTTTGGAACACCACAACCTACAAAATTCTCAAGGTTGGGTATTATTGACCCAACTTATTCACTGATGTCTGCAGAGAAGTCAGAGCCTGCATAAAATGTCAAAAATTCTCAGGAAAAAAACAACTCAAATCTCTACCACTAAAGCCTGTAGTAGCTTCAACACCCTTTCAACAATAGGGTTGGACTTCATTGGAGAAATTCATTCTCCCTCAAGAGACCAACACAAATGGATCCTGACTACAACGAACTATTTTACCAAGTGGATAGAAGTTATTCCCAGCAGGAGTGCTTCACACAAAGCTATCATCATCTTCTTGGAGGATATCATAGCAAGGTTTGGCTGCCCCAGCATAATTGTCACTGATAATGCTGCATCTTTCAAGTCTGAGCCTCTGGTTAGGTTCTGTGAGCAGTTTGAGATTTCACTAATTCATTCCACTCCCTATTATTGTTACACATGATTTTGGTCATCATGATGGTGTATTGATGATGGTGTACTCAGGCTCCTCATAAGAAATTTCTCCTGAGAAAAGTGACATTCATCTCTTCCCAGAAAACTTACTTTTGAAGAGAGTTCGCAGGTTTCTAGTATCCCAGGGTGTGAGAATAACCCATTCTCATAGGCTGCCTTAAGCTAGGGTGCGAACTTCTAGCACTGTGCTACATAGCTAGGGTGTGAACCTTCTCTAAATCTTGGAAAAAGATGAATTCTCGATGGTTCTAGAAGGGAATATTCTAGAAGAATGGGTTGGCATTTGAATGGTTATCCTTGTACTAGATTCCCTGATATTGTGGGATCATTCTTATCCAAGTAACCATCTCATTCTCTCCTATATATTGATGGAATTCTCATGGAAAAGGTTAAGCAAGATTCATTAGATAATTGGTGAAAGAATTGTGTGAAGGACTTAGCTTGAATAGGAGCTTGGAGACTCTAGCAAGTCTATCAAGTGGATTTGATATTCTTCATGCAAAGATTGAGCAAGTGTGTGTGTTGGAGCCAAGAGCCATCGAAAGGAAGCTTGTGACATCAAGGCGATCAGGTTGTAATCTTTTACTTTCAATTAATATGATACAGTGGCATGTCCCTTTCCCTTAAAGTCATTCTCACTTTATTGTGTAATTCCTTGATCATACACATAAGTTGACAGTTGAATATATTTTGCTATATTCACTTTGGTTGGTTTGTGTTGTCTTGGTATTGACCTCATGAGAGCACCAGAGCAAAGTGGGAGCAACAGAGACCTTAGGAAGCGATACAAAGGTATGTTACTTGTTCCTCCCTACTAGCTAATTCAATGGTCATAACTTAGGGAAAGAGTAATGTCCTATCCTATTTTGTTCTAGATCCAGGTGGATCTAGGGAGACATATTAGTGTCTGCACCTACCGACTAGTCCAATAACAAAATTAGCGACTCCACTGGGGAGATAACCCATTTTATTTGTGGTTTTTGGTGTTTTTCCTTGGCCATTTGCTCTCGCCTTACCTTTCTCCTTTCATATCAATCTCTGAGTCTTCAGGATACCCTGATAGACCCTCTGGGTCTAGAGGCCTCTTCAAATTTTGTGTCTTTTTCCAAAAATTTGATTAGTTTCAGACATTCTCGCACTGCACTCCACAGTGGCTTGCGAGAATCTATTGAGTTCGCACCCTGCTTTTAGGTTCAGTGAGAGTTTCTTGCACTCTTCTCAAAGCCCACCTACGAGAATGACCCATTCTCGCACTGTGTAATACTCTCAGCCTGTGAACCCTCTTTTTCAAAGTTTTGGATTTGAGATTTTTTCATTTTTTACTGCCCAGATCAGTTTAGGTGCCTAAAAAGAGTTTCTTGGACCATTGGTTGATGTTTTTCTTGTCTTCATTTTTTTTGCATGAATAGTCTTAGGAAATAAAGGCTCTTCCTGTCACTTGTTCTTGACTTTCATTTCTTGACTTTTCTTGGCAAAGCTATACTCTCTGATTTCAAAATATGAGTGTGCTTGTTTGGTTAAGGACTGGCGATCGGTTGAAAGTTGAGCTTCTTTGTCTTTATTATTTGATTATTCTTTGAAAGATCACTTTTCTTACGCAATTGAAAAGACTAGTTTGGTTTGCTTGTTATTTTTGTTTCCATTGAAAGATTGGTTTGGGTTTTTATCTATGGCTTGTTCATTAGTTTTTGGTTTTTTGAACTTTCACCATCATGGTGTAGGTTATTTTTGAAAAGTGAACAATGTTTTTCTTTCAAAAGCATTTTCGTTTTCAAAAGTATTGAAAATCAATTGTTGAAATTATTGAAAAAGAAACAATAGAGAATTGTGATTGATGCGTGATTTGTTGCAATTACATTTTAAAGGATATTGTGTATTGTAGTTTAAAGGTTGATCTGGAAAATTTTTCTTTCCCTCCCGTACATAGGATTCATTGAAAAAAATTTGATATATTTCATTCTCATCCATGCATTGCTGGGTCAGAGTCTTATACAATGTCAGTTTCATCTCTGCTTCCTTTGAGTAACAACAACTCTTAATAACACTGCGCAATTGTAAAATTTATCTAGTAACTCTTTTCTAGGGCTCTATTACACCAACATTTAGCTAGGCTAGCGGTTTGGAATAGGAAGAGAGATACACTCTCCAAAGCACAAAACACACAATAGCATCTTGTGTTAAGGAGTGTTAAATTCCATTTGCAACATCTTGTCCTGGGAAGACCTTCTCACACAAGGGTCAAACATGAGGTCACATTGATATTGACAGAGTTACTCACCCTACTTTGTTGATATTGGTGTAGAGATTGCACGTATTACGGGGATCACTCGGAGGTATACCCACAGTGATCTGTGGAAGCCTTTTGAGTTGATTTTGGGCTAGATACCCTGCCTTTGTGTGTGGATCGGACTGTCGACTGTCCCCCCAGGCTTTATTGTTGTCGGTGGTAACCTTAGTGGCCTATATTTCTAGGTTCTTAACATGAGGTGACTGTGAAGGGGAAAGTCTTCACGGTACCTGGAATCAACGTTGGCCAAACTCACTCAGGCTCCTTGGAGGGTATACCCACGATTATGTGTGGGAGCTTGCACCAGGGTGTAAGTCTGTTAAGCAGGTCGTCAGTGTAACATTTCCACCCTAGCCCAACCCCTTCTCGTCTTTTTGTTGCGACGTTGGATTTCATCACCAACTAGTGACTTCAAAATTAGAAGGTCTTGTTTGTTTAGTGTTTCTTTCTAGATTTTGTTTACTAGAGCGAGTTGTTTGTTTACCAAAGTTGACCATAAGATTTTCTTCGTGAAGTTTGTCACTCAGTTACAATAGATCCTCCATGTCGTTCACGTAGAATGCAGGGTTTATCTCCAGAGCATCTGGAAGGTTCTCAACCCTTGCCTACAAGTTCACCTGAGGGCTCTCCTCAGTGGAGTGAAGTCCCAGACATGACCACACCATAAGTGGAATGAAATCACTCTCTAGAACATTTGTGAATTACCAATACTCGAGAGGATTTTTGAATTCACCCTGATTCTGAGCGAACATTTATGCCACTGAATTCTTCTGGAGACTTAGTTGTTACCTCTTTTGGATCACCGGTTGGACCCTTTCTAGGCATTGAAGGCCAAGATCTTTTTTGGTCTATAGGCATTTTTCGACAGGACCTTTTTGGTCCAGGTTCATTTGTGATTTCCGAAATCAACCCACCTGTGATTTCCAAAATATCTAGTCCAAAGATAGTACCGTTTACTACCGCCTATCACTTTACCATCCCTATTGAAATGGCCCATCACACAGATACTACGAGTGTTCCAACCGGGTTTACTGCGGTTAGTCCTGCTCCCATCAGCACACCGCGAACACCCAACATCACTCCGACACTACCACTTGGATATAGTGCATTGAATGCTTCCATTCCCACTCCTACGCAAACCCCATACAGCTCTTCTGGTGGTCCTTCTTCTTCTGGGCACTCTCTTCCCATTTTTATTCCAACACTCCCTCAATTTCCTTTTGGAGGACCTCTCTCATCCTCCACTGGCAGTCTTAATCCTAGTGGCACTATTATTTCATTCACACCAACTTACCAAATTCCCGTCGGTGGACACTTTCACCAAGGTGGCATGGCTCAACCCCCTCTCAGCGTACAAATTCCTTTTGGAATGCGAATCCCAATTGGAACACCATCCCCAATTGGAACACTTCCCCCAATTGGAACACCACCTTCGATAGAAGGACTGACCCCACCTTATGGACAACACATACCTCCATCCTTGGCCCAGTATTGGAATCAGTTGATACAACATCCTCCACAATTGACTGGGGGGCAGTAGTTTCTAGATGCATCTATGATACCCCCTAGTATGGGCCAACCATATCAGGGTACATTCAATCCCATTTGGGGGGTGAATGCTCAAACTCAAGTCCCTGTTCCAGGGTACAATCCTATGAGCTATTATCCTCTCCAACCACGACCGAATCTGCCTGGATCTTCACATTATATGCAGACTTCTTATGGTCCTACTAGTTTTCCAACGGGGCTTCCTCCCCAAAGGCACCAGTACCCACAGGTGAATCAACAGTTACCCTTCATAGCCACTTTGGATCTTCCAGATTTGTCAAGGATTTTAAATGATCTAATTTGTCACTCTCCCCAATGGCCTGCTATACCAGCCAAGCTACCATTAGACATTCCTAAATTTGACAGCAAAGTGGGAGAGGACCCAAACAATCATGTTATGAATTTTCACCTATGGTGTTCATCCAACTCGTTGATGGATGACTCTATTCGTTTACGTCTTTTTCAACGAACCCTCACAGGTTCTGCTGCGAAGTGGTATATAGAATTATCACAAGGTTTCTTCTCTGACTTCAATACCCTAGCTATGGCTTTCCTCACACACTACCAGTTACCGATTTGTTATGACATGGGGACCGAGATTTTGACTTCTTTCGAACAAAACAAAGCGACTCATATATCCTATCACATTCATGAGTGGCGACAGAGACGACGTCTCATTAAACTCAAACTCCCCGATCAGTTGCTGGCAGAATGGTTCAAAAAATAATTTGTGAACGACATTGGTTGTGACATCGCCATGGGTGGAGTAGTCATGGAAGAGCAGGCCATAATTCATGCTCAATACCTTGACCTCGTTTACTCACAAATGGGTACCCTTTATGATTTACTACCTGACTTACCTCGTCCTTCCACTTCCACCACTTCAACTACTCTAGCTGCTTCGCATGCAGCCAACGGTGTGATTGGCACTTTCCAGGCCCAACCACATTCTGCCTCGAGCAAAAACCCCAAACCTACTTCTTATAATGTTCAAAATGCTCCGTCTCCTGCCCCTCCCACCGGCAAGACTTTTGAGGTAAATGCAGTTCAATCTACCCCAACCGATAAAAACAAATCTAAAAGGGGAAGAGGTAAGAATAAGGAGGACAAAAATACTTCTCAAGCAAAGAGAACCAAAACTACCCCTGTTGATGATCGGGATAAGCACAAACCTTGATACCCTTGTCTTATTTGTGGTGATGATCACTACATGAAGGATTGTCCACGACGCGTCGAGGTCACTACGTTCCTTCAAGGAGCTCCAAAACCACCTACTCTGGCCACTTTGTCCCAACCCTTCCTGTCTCAACAATAGGCTCAGTTGGTCATTCATGACCAATCCTCATCTTCTACTACATCCTATGTTTTGATGTGTACTGGTGATTCAAAGAAGAGAAACGTTGCACTCACTACTCGAGCCAAAGATTATTCTCCCTCTAAAGAGAAGGTTGATGATCTACCTCCTTCCTTGGTACAACCCTCTCCTGCGACTCCACCTACCAACATTCGTCTTCATCTCGAATGACCGAGCCTCGAAACAGTTCTTCAACCCCCCCCAAAGGGCGTCATTCAAAAATTGGCTTTCAATCCTCATGCTCCTACGGCCCAGAACTATAGCATTGTTGAAGATGTTAGAACTTGGTAAATTTCCTAGAGGTTGAAAAAGAATAAATCTACAAAGGTAACTTTATCCAACCACTTTTAAAGCTGGGATCTAGCCCTTCCAGCTTCAGAGAAGGATCTCTCTATATGATTTAGCTATGTTTACATTTAGATATTAGGCTAGGTAAAGAAGACTGTAGGTTTTGTTGTCCAAGTGTTTTTGAATTGGTTGAGACAGTCTACACCTCCATTGGGCTATGGGGTCTATATTTAATTAGGAATGAAATACAACCATAAACGATAAAGAAGACTTCCACAGGGTGAGATAATATACTCACTGGATCTTTAGTAGCTTAAATGATGGACAAAAGAAAAGATGAGGAAATACATTCAACCAAGAAGCAGTTAAGAATTCCTTAATTGAAAATATCAGTAGATAAACATTCAAATCTTAGAATCGGAAACAGGGTATCCAAGATAAATCTTGCAACATACATTACTCTTAAAGATTAGTTTCAGAAAACAATATGATCACAAAGCAACGATAACATTCAACTTAGAGAAACACATCACCAGTGAATACACGCAAGAATCCTGCAAAAGTGCCTCCTTTTCATTAATGGCAGATCTCTTAAAAAATGTTACAGTTTGATAGCGTCAGGGTGTGAAGATCAAAAACCCTCAATACTTTGAAAGGTGAAGTATTTATAATTCAAATTACAACTGTTCCTGTCATAACTGATCAAGACGTGCTCATTCTATTTTTAGACTAACTAATTTAAATAATCAAAAGTGCTTGATGACTTGGTGCAATTGCACGTGGAAATCCTGGTTAGAGCGTTGATGAAGTCCTTCACATAACCTCATTTGACTGAACAGGTGACTGGACCTGGACAGCTCATCTGCTAATAGAGCAGATCGCAGAGTTCCTCCCATCTGATATGACTCAGCACAGTGACTTTGAGCAATCTCCGATACAATTCATCCATCTCTGTATACTTAGCAAATGTGGGCTTAGTGAGGAAAATGTATCGAATCTCGTATTGGATGCTGATGTCCAACTGAAGGGCATTCAGGAAAGCTTTGTCGGTGATGCTGCCTTGTATCCTTGCAAACTTTGAACTGTCTTTAGACACTTTAGACAGTCTCTTTTTGTAATCTGGGAGTGTCATCAGTTTATCATTAATAACCTTCAGACCCGGGAGACCTTTCTTCTGGAGAGCCTCGATCTTGCTGAAGAACCTTTGTACTCCTTGGTCCATGACCTGAACCTTTTCTTCCATCTAAAGCATTAGAATTCTCTTGGTTAAAACCCTTTTTACCTCAAGTATGGTCTCTGTTCTGTCCTCGATATTTAGTTCTTCTAGTTCTTCTCTGGTCTTGGAATTGAGGAACCTGATGATCTCATTTGCTTGTGTTGGCATGTCTCCCAATTCTACTCTAATCTTCTCAATGGCCTATTTTCTCCTCTGGACCAGCTCATTCTGCTCAAACATAATTTGGATCATTGGCCATATCTCATTTATGTACTTTATGATGTCTATCCATACATTCTCTTTGACCTCAGCTAAAGTTTTCCCTGCCACTGTTTGTTTTTGGAGATGTTGTAGCTCCTTCTTGAGTTGTTCAGTTACCTACTTTTCTTTGGATAGGCTTGTCTAGAAAGAAGCTTTGAGCTCTTGGAGGTTCTCAACTTCCTTCTTAAGTCTGCTGATTTTTGTCTTTTGTAGGTTCATATTCTCCATGGATTTGGAAAGATCTGTTGTCCCTTCTTGTGGTGTCGCTGGTGTTGCAGATGGGATTGTTGTCACTGCTGCTGTGCTCAATCCTGCGATTGGGATAGAACTCAATGGAATTCCTTTAATTGGCTTTAGCTGCTCTTTCTCTTTCAACAATCTCTCCATCTCAACTTCCATTTCTTTGAGCTGAGCATTCTACTCCATGAGCAGCTTAAGTATTTCGTCCATCTCACCTTCCTTCTCTGCTATCTCCTTAGCCTGTGAGTCTTCTGTGGGTGGGAGTTTCAATTGTTTCCTCAAGGAAGAGATGTCTGCATTCTTTTTCTTTATCATCTCCTCTGCAGCTTTGACATTTAAAGGATCATAGCTGATCTTGAGGACCATCTCCTCCAAAGTTTTGATTCTGTTGTCCTTCGGGAAAGAAGATATCTTCTCCAGCTTGAGATGCGTTTGTGCATTGTTCAATGATACTTGAAACTTTTTTGTAGAAGCTGAAGCATGTGCCAATGTGTGAAAAACCATCTCCCCTGTTTGTTTGTGTGGATCCATCTGATCTGTCGGGTGCACGTCCTTCGTCTGGAATTCGAAGGTGGCCCTCTTGTAGTCTGAGATCACCTTGGGATCCGGTACCTGATCTTGAAGGTAGGCCATGTGCATCCTACCATTTTCTGTGTCAAATGCAGACAACAGCCTATGCTGTGCAGTTGACGACGGCTTTCGAAACTAGGAATAAGTACTGCTGGTGAGGGTCTAGTTTCTTTTCTTGATCAACTCGTACTTCTCAAAAATGCCCAACTTGGGACCAATCTTGCCTGGCTGAGTGTTCAGGGGAGAATCTGTGGATTTCTTCGGTACCACTGGGGTGATTTCTTTATGCTGGGTTGAACCGAAGGATGGAATGGCAGGCTTGGTTATTGTGGTAGGCGAAACTTCTAATTCTCCAGTTGGACCGGGAACTGTGGTTATTTTGGGCCTCTTCGTATACAACTGGAATTCTTCGAATGATACTTCTGTGACAGGTGGAGATGAATCCTATCGAGGCATTTTTTCCTTAGGGACTTGGGGTTTGGTCATTGGTGGCACATTGGTCTGGGGAACCTATGGTTCTGCTTCAATCAAGGTGTCAGGCACCCACACCATTTGATTTGCAAACTTTTCGATCTTGGGCTTGGACTCATGCACATACGGGATGTTTTTATTTTTTACCCGCATTTATGAAATGATCCCGCATGGATCATAGTGCCATGGGAAGCTTAAGAAAAACTTCATCTCTCTTAGCATCCAGTCCGCTTCTTCTTCGGCACCATGACTGTTGCAGATGAAAGAGCCTATCTGCCCCTTGATACGCAGTTGCTGCTTTTTCTTTAATGAGATGAAATGAATGTCGTCTGAATTCATGATCTATCTAATATACTCTAATGCAAAGATTCTTACCAGCATGTACTTTGGCAGCTTGTAGGGTGCCAATTCACACCCAAAAAATCTGATCTCGGTGTGGTTTTGATAAAGGTACCAGTCTCTTGTCTTTGCATTGTCCGAGAGATGCATAATTCTCAAGACTTCATCGTTTATTTGTGGCTCAGGCCTGCCACTCAACATGCTTACCACCGGGTGGTAAAACAGATCAATGAATGCTTTGAAGTCGTATTCTGTAGAGTTACGCTTCAACAAAGATGTCCATGCTGTGACTGGCTGAGGCCTCCCATCTGCGTCCATCTTCTGCATGGAGAAACTGAATTTATTTGCTTGAAAGTAAATGAACACATACACCAGTATAGAAGAATATATGAACATGCCCTCCGTGCCAAAATTCATGAACTGTTTGTGAATATTTTCTACCAAGAAGGTGTTGTAATCGAACTGTGTTGTAGGTTTTTCATCATTGGAGAAAACGGATACAAAGCCCAGGATGGGCTCATCTACCCACTGGTCAGAATAGTAACCTAACAGGGCACAAAGAGAGGAAATGACTTGGTTTCCCTTGGTGGAGAACATGGATGACGGGTAAGGTGGATTGGTGGAAGGGAATTGAGTGGAGGTGGGAAGGAACAGCTCGAAAATTTGAGCTCTCTGGGGAAAAGTCATCTTCTGGTATAACTCATTGAGGATTTCTATGTTGAAAGGGGACGCAGATTTAGTGCAGGGAATTTGCATCATCTGGTCTATGTCTTCGGGAGTGATAAAAAAATAGGACGTCTCTAGATGAGGAGACGACGGCCCTCTGGTCGGGAATATAATGGGCTTGGCATTTGAGGGCAAATTCGGGGAAGTGGTGGATCTGAGAAAAAAGGTACAGGGGAAAATTGGACTCCCAGAGTCCAATTTCATCTCTCTGGTCCAGAAACACCTCCCGGAGCCATGACTGGAGGTCTGAAAAATCGAAATCACATATGGTATCGGCTATCAGTCTGTCTTTATCGACCAACGAGATTTTGTCCATGTCGACAGAAGGAGGAAGAAAATGATTCTCTTCTCCTTCCGTTGGTCTTAGCTTTGGTTCCATCTCTGCAATAGTACCTGCAATAAACAAGATGTTAGTGGGGTCGACTAACTAAGGATGAAGGTGACGGAGAAGCAATGGAGGCGTAAGAGGTAAATTTTCTGGTGCGATGGATGAATAGTGAATGAAGGGGTAAAACAATATTTTTATTTAAAACTGGGGTCGGTTGGACGCGGGAAATAGGTCAGCATGATAACGGGTATGTCATCCAGTAATTAATGGACAACGTGCTCCTTGGGGTGAGATGGTAGGTGATGGTGGCCAAAAAATATGGACGGGTGATGTGGAGGCTAGGGATTGGAGGTAAAAGTCGCAAAAGGGGGCCGGTCATGAGTGAAAAGGGAAAGGGATTGACAGCAGGGACTGACAGTAGTTATGGGATGGGACATAACTTGGGAACAAGCGGAACAAGTGGCATCAGTGGAGGATGACGTCCCTGAGTGATGGAGGCTGTCAGATGGCATATGGTGAAAAGACTTCGGGACCAATAGATTTGTGCCACCTATGACAAGGGGCCCGTCTGAGGGAATATCCATTATGGATCCCCCCCTTTTGGTTAAAAGCAGAACATCAAGGGGCGTCCGAAATCCATTGTAAATGATTGATCTACGTG
>JASDQU010105160.1:250374-262470 GCA_032191745.1 Picea mariana
CCTGGACCATCCAGATCTGTGCAATTCTTATTACCGATTCCGGACCCCCCCCTTGGTTAAAAGAAGAACACTAGGGGCGGTCCGGAATGCTCTGTGCATCGTAGGTCTGGGCGCCACGATCTAGACCACTGATAAATGCATGGGGAATAAATCAAGAGTGGATAATTATGTGCTGGGAAAAATTAGGATAAAAGAACTTTTAAGGGTTTTTCCCAAACTTTTAGAATAATGCCACCAAGGGACTTAGACCAAGTATTCTTTTAAACATTCGAGACATAGTGAAAACATGACATCAAGATGGTTTTATTGGAATGGAACAAATAAAGCAACTAACCTACCTGCTAACCTATCTTTCTATGACAGTTAACCCAGATTAAACAGTTGGGTTAAGAAATTACTCTACCTAGGGGCTATCTGACCAGGATTAGACAGTCTGGTCAGAATTATTCACTAATCTAACCTAAGGGCTATCTAACCAGGATTAGATAGTGTGGTTAGATGTATTCACTACCCTATCAACATTAAATTTAAAAAGAACTTGGCCATGCTTGAAAGGTATGGCCAAGTTACTATTATTGCATGGGGCTTTCATTTCAATTCTTTTATGCCCTCTTTTTTTTCTTTTCTTTTCTTTTCTTTTTCCTTTTTTCTTTTTCTTTTCTTTTTCTTTTCAAATTATTTGCAGAATGAAAAATCATTTGATAACAAAAACATTTGAGACAGACAATATCCCAGTCATCAGTTGATTCCCATAACTTATGGGGTGATAACAGCCGCTCCACCTGGGGATGGTACTTTTCCCTGTGAAGTGCCAAGAATCCTGTTTCTTGTCTTTCTGGAAATTTCTTCCTAGTAGTCTTCGTTAGTTTTATTCTCGAAAATGGGAAAATAGTGATCAATAGCTTAGGGCCTTCTCTTTGGGCTTCAACCAACTGACTAATGTCCCTCGCTCAGAAATGAAAGTGAAAATGAAAATTGAAATGGTATGTACAATGGAAAGTGAGCATTCAAATCTTCTACTGAGGTGGGACATAATGTTTCAGCATTCTGCCATTCACAGGTGCTCCTGGCAGATCTAACCCATCGGTGTTGTTTAACAGAAAAACATTGTTTCCCCTGAAGGCTTGAATCATGTATGGCCCTGTCCACAGATTATCAAACTTCCCATGCTTTCCCTTGTCCTCATTTCTGGCATCCCATCTTAACACCAAATCTCCTAGCTCAAAGTCATCCTCCTTGGTTCTTTTGTCAAAGATCTTCTTGATGTTTTCTTGGATGACCCGTGTCTTGTTGAAAACATCCTCCCTAGACTACTGCAACTGGATCATCTGGTTGATCCTTCTCTGTGAATAATTTGGCTCATCTTGTACCTCTTGAAGTAATTTCATGACAGGAACTCCCAAAGAAGTGGGGAAAACTGCCTCTGTACCATAAACCAGCTGGTATGGTGACATACCAATTGACCTTTTGGTGGTCAGCCTGTCTGCCCATAAAGAAAACACCAACTTGTTGTGCCATGATTTCTTGTTTTCCTGCAATGTTTTCTTTATGATATTTACCAAAGTTTTGTTATAAGATTCTGCTAACCCATTACCCTGAGGGTAGTAAGCTGTGGAATGCCCCAAACCAATGTGATACTGGTTGCAGAAATCTATGAGTTTCTTGGACCGAAAGGTAGTTGCATTGTCAGTTATAATCTTTCTAGGACAACCAAAATGAGATAAAATATTATTTTCAAGGAATTTAATAATAACAGAGTCATTTGCTTGCCTTCTTGGTATTGCCTCGATCCATTTGGTAAAATAATCGGTGGCAGTGAGAATCCACCTGTGTTGGCCTGACGACGGGGGGTGTATTTCTCCAATGAAATCAAGTCCCCATTGCTGGAAAGGGGCCTCAACTGAGATTGGTTTTAGAGGTAGAGGGAGAAGTTTTCTTTTTCCTTCAAACAGCTGACACTGGTGAGAGGCTGTTACTTTCTGATGCACATCAGCGAACAGGGTGGGCCAATAGAATCCAGCTCTGAGTATTTTGATGGTTGTAACCTTCCAGTTCAAATTTCCACCACATTCTCCTGCATGAAACTCCTTCAACACTTTATCAGCTTCATCTTTTAATAAACAATTCAACAAAATGCCTGTAGGATCTTTCCAATACAAATTTCCTTCTAGAATACAGAACTTCAAAGCTTTCAACTTCAAAAATCTAGCTTTAGTTTTAGTCAAACCAAGGGGAGCTTGTAAATTTTGCAAAACAAAAATAAGGTCTGTGTACCATGGAGAGTTTAGAAATACCTCTCTCACATTTGGAGTCACCATCTCACCCTGTTCATCTGCCACATCTAGAAAATTAATGTCAAGAGCCTAGAAGTTAGATTCAGCCATTAATTTAGCAAGGCCTTGGCCTTTGATTAGTTTCGTGGGCTTAATCTCTAAATCATATTCTAAAATGGCAGAAATCCATTTGCCCCTTCTTCCATCAGGGTTGTCCTGTGTCAAAATATCTTTTACTACAGTATTCAGAACATATGCTATGGTGTTTGAATGAAGAATGTAAACTCTAAAGTCTTTTAAGGCTTTTACCAAAGCAAAAGCTTGCTTCTCCATGATCTTGTAATTCAGGGAAGAATCTCTTAATGCTTTGCTAAAGAAATCTATGGGTTGTTCATACCCTTCACTGTTCTTCTGTAATAACACCGCTTATATAGTATGTTCGGAAGCAAAAGAAAAAAGATAAAAATCCTTAGTAAAATCAGGACTGATTAAGACAGGTGCCTCTGTGAGGGCCTGCTTTACTTGTTCGAAGGACTGTCTGGACTCAGCGTCCCACTTTATTTTTACATCTTTTTTGAGCATGTTGGTAATGTTCCTAAGTAGCTCGGCCAGATTGGGAATGAATCTTTGTAGAAAGTTAATTTTCCCGATAAAAGACTGAAGTTCTTTGATGTTTCTTGGGTGTTCTAATTTTAATATGGCCTCTATTCTGCTGGGGTCTATTTTGATTCCTTCCTTTGAGATGATATGTCCCAGTAGTTTTCCTTCTTCTAACCCAAAAATACACTTCTTAGGATTTAAAGAAATCCCAAACCTTCTACACTTCTCGAAAACTCGTCTAAGGTGTCGCAGGTGTTCATCATCAGATTGAGAAAACACAGTCACATCATCTAGATAAACGACAATAAACTTACTTGATTCTTCTACGAAGGCGATATCCATTTCCCTCTAGAATATGGCTCCTTCGTTCATCAGACCAAAAGGCATCTTCACATACATGAAAGTGCCCCATGGTGTGGTGAAAGCGGTTTTTTCTTGGTCGTCCGGGTGAACTAGGACCTGGTTGTAGCCCGAGAAACCATCCAACAAAGATATCTGAATGGACCCGATAACCTTTTGCAGGATGTGGTCCATTTTTGGCAAGGGGTAATTATCTTTTAGGGATGCTTTGTTCAGATTTCGAAAATCTATGCAGAGTCTGATTTCCTCTGTTTTCTTTCGTGTAGGGACCATATTAGAGACCCACTTGGAGAAATGCAATGGAACTATTATCTTGGCATCGTACATTTTCTTGATTTCTTTTTCTATCAAAGGAAGCAACTTGGGATTTATCCTCCTAAGCTTCTACCTAAAAGGTTTTTGGTCTTCCTTTATTGGGATCCTGTGTTGTATGATGCTGGTATCATAGGCTTTCAAATCTTCATAGCCCCAGGAAAAAACATCTGAATATTCTTTGAACAGCTCAATGTATTTGAGCTTTTGTTCTAGGGGTAACGATTTGGACAGCTTGACCATTCTAGGTTTCTCTTCAGTCCCTATATTACAGTCTTCTACCTCTTGTCCATGGGCTTCTATTTTTGGTTTCTTGGATACATCATCATTGTCAAACAAGACTTCTAAAGAAACAAGACCTTTAGGCAAAATATTTTTTTTAACTGTAAAACCTCAGTATCCATTTCGTTATCACCTAATTCTTCAGAATCTATGGTATTTACATCAAATTCACAATCCAAACTATTTACATTTTCATCTTCGTTATCTAAATCTATATTTGTACATTCAAAGTCATTTTTACATTGCAGAAAGTCCTCTATCTGATCATCATTTCCAAAAACTTGCCAGTACCTGATATTGTCGAGAACCATCAGTCTGCATTTCACCTCAACATTATATGAGCGATTTGGGCGGAAAGGAATCTTACAAGTGGCTGCTGACGAAGCTAATCCATCAGCCAGAATATTTTATCCCCTCGACATTACCTGCAAGTCAACCTTATTAAAACACCTTAAGGCATCGAGAACAACATTCCTATAAGCTCTAAGATGAGGGTGTTTTGCCGCATACTCACCTTTGACTTGCTTGATTATTAATTCAGAATCACCTCTTACCATTATCTGTTTAGCCCCAACTTTCTTCAAAAGTTTCAAACCGAGCATCAAAGCTTCATACTCAACAATATTGTTAGTACATTGGAAATTTAGTTTGTAAGAGTGATTTTCTGAATACCTATTCTTGTGGTTATGCAGCCAGACTCCTGCTCCTGCTCCTTCTTTACTCACAACTCCGTCGAAGTCCATATTCCAGAAATCAGCGGGCAACTCTTCCGTTATCACGTTCTTCATCTTTGCTACCTCACTGCTTTCTGGGCCCTCATCTTGACTAGATGTGTCTTCCATCAACTGAGTATCTTGCTCCTCCATGTCACCATCATTGTACAAGATGAACGAATCTAAATCAGAATGTGTAGAGTAAAGGGGATAATTATGCGATTTCTCTTGGATACTGACCATGTATTTCATCAAGGTTTCTCTGTACAGCCTTCTCTACTTCCCAAACAATGGGATAGTGGCATAAGACATATCCAACTGCAGCGTTCCTTTCAACTTCGCCCCCCACGACCGAGATAGCAACATTCCATACTTTGGCGGGATGTCTGCGACCACCACGTCCATTACCATGATCTTCACACGAATCTGGACCAAGGTGATGCATAAATCTTTGATCAAACCAATACATTTAACTTTGTTGGAGTCAAATGAGTGTAAATACTTGTATGGTCTGGTGACCTCCAGTCCCAGTTTCTCCATTACTGCTTTGGGCATCAGATTGTGGGAGGTGCCTGAATCCAGCATAGCGTTATGCAAGATCAAGTCATGTATGTTCATACTGATGTAAAATGAAGAAACCTCACCAGTATCATCTCGACCATCTACTTCAGGTCTGAAAAGAAGCTTGGGTCTATCATCAGTAAGGTTCACAGTGTCTAAATGACTTGCTAATCCAATGGTTAGGGCCTTTATGCCTATGTCAGGTTCAATGGCCAGCGCTTTAATTACCTGTGAACGATAGCTGCCTCTGTTCATCAACTCTGTAAGTGGGATAGGAATTTTTATTTTGGCCAATTCTCCCTCCAGGCTAAAAGGTGCAGGAGCTCATCCCTGACTCATCAATTCTGGTTGGTCCACCATATTCTTCCGCTCAGAAGTACTGGGTGGATTAATAGGTGAAACTTCGGGCTGTGATGGCCTTTTCAGAATGGTGAGCTTTTTCTTCCCGGGAGTGTCGGTATTTCTCTTCTCAGAAGACTTTTCAGCGATATTCTTCTTAGGAGTCTTCTCAGCATATGGCTCAAGGGTTTTCTCGGTCTCGGCTACCTTCTGTGTTTCGGTCGTCTTTTTCGAGGAATTTCCTTCTGTATTCTTACTCCGCAGATTGTACTGACGGTGTACCTCCAAAATAACATTTTCAAAGGCCTGTTGTTCTGGGTCTTCAACTTCTTCACATACTTCGTTTGATTTAGAAGAAATAATTCCTGCTCTTGTTGTGTAAGAAAGATAGCTTCATTGTCGTGAATGCCCATGAGGTTAATGTGAGTGTCCTCCAATTCCTCAATTACTTCCCCCCCTTCATCAACATAGTTTTCTTGCAGGGAAAGTCAAATCTGTTGATCCAAACCACTCTACTCTCTTTGATCCCTAGGATCTCTTTGTCTGATTTGAGGAGGGTTTCTCCTGAAATTGGGGTTTTGAACTTGAGGAGTAGGTGTGTTGTCCCTTGGAGGATTTAGGTCTGATACAGTCATTCTTTCCATCATTAGTTCCACTACTCTAGTCAAAGAATCCAATATGGAATCTGTGGTCGATGTGGAAGGTTCTTCTTTGATCGCGACTCTCCTTTCTGACCTCTGACGTGCCCTTTTCTCCAACAGATTAGCCTCCACACTTATATCACTTTTCTGCATGTCTGCTAAGGTGGTAGAGTTTCTTTCTCTTAACTAGTATGACATATCAGCATCAAATCCATCAGGGAATTTTATCAACGCTACCCCTTGTGGAGGTTTAATTTCAGCTGGAATGGCATTGTACAAGTTATTAAAACGTGTGCAGTAATCCTGTACCAACTCACCTTGATTTCTTCTTATAGTCTTGTATTCTGACAGTATCTAGAGAGGGTTTTTCTTTACCTCCCATTGGTCAAGAAAACTTCTTTGGAACGCAACAAGGTCAGGGATTGAAGCTGTGGGTAAAGCTTTGAACCATTTCTTAACGTCTCCTGTCAGACTTTGGGTGAACAGTCTCATTTGAACATCAATTTCATCAACTTCTTGCAAATCAAAGTAGTCGTTCATTTTATCCACATGTTGTTGGGCATTTAAAGATCCTGTTGCATCAAACTGTGGAAGTCTTGTCTGGTAGTCTTGGGGCATGGCATGCAGCGGCGCAGCCAAAACCAGAGGAGCATATTGGGCTGCCATGATAGGCGGAGGAGGTGGGGCGACGACTTGGATGGTCGGCGAGGTAGCGGCTGAAGACAAGGACGAAGAGGGGCTGGATGGTACTGAGAGAGTGATCTGTGACTTAGTCGTGGGAGACAGAACTTCGAGAGTTCGAGGTTGCAAAACAGTTGGGTCAAAAATGATTTCAGTCACAAAGCTGTCAGACCGTGTTCTAACCAGAATTCTTTGTGGAAAGGTATCGAGATCAAGGTTTTGGGAGGTAACCGGCTTCTCGGAAAAAGAAGGAGACTTATGAAGGGGAATATGACTCACTGAACTGGCAGCTAAGGTTTTTCTCCTAAGCAACTGTTCGGGATTATCTATCACTACTGAGGGTTCTGGGTCTGGATGAGATCAAGTGTGAACTTTCTTGGGAGCCAGAACTTTTTTTTGGTTTATATATATATNTTTTAATTTTGCGAGTCTGAAAATAATATGTACAAAGTTTGGTCAACCTCTAAACATTACTTTCTTCTCAAAATTTAACGTTCTTTTTTAGGGGAAAGAAAACATGAAATTATCAATTTTTAATTCTTCCCCAGCGGAGTCACCATTATGTTAGCACTTGGTAAATTTCCTAGAGGTTGAAAAAGAAGAAATATACAAAGGTAACTTTATCCAACCACTTTTAAAGCTGGGATCTAGCCCTTCCAACTTCAGAGAGGGATCTGTCTATATGATTTAGCTATGTTTAAATTTAGATATTAGGCTAGGTAAAGAAGACTGTAGGTTTTGTTGTCCAAGTGTTTTTGAATTGGTTGAGACAGTCTACACCTCCATTGGGCTATGGGGTCTGTATTTAATTAGGAATGAAATACAACCATAAACGATAAAGAAGACTTCCACARGRYGAGATAATATACTCWCTGGATCTTTTAGTAGCTTAAATGATGGACRGAAGAAAAGATGAGRAAATACATTCAACCAAGAAGYAGTTAAGAATTCCTTAATTGAAAATAWYAGAAGATAAACATTMAAATCTTTAGAATCGGAAACAGGGTATCCAAGATAAATCCTRCAACATACGTTACTCTTAAAGATTAGTTTCAGAAAACAATATGATCACAAAGCAAGGATAACATTCAACTTAGAGAAACACATCACCAGTGAATACATGCAAGAATCCTGCAAAAGTGCCTCCTTTTCATTAATGGCAGATCTCTTAAAAAATGTTACAATTTGATAGCGTCAGGGTGTGAAGATCAACAACCCTCAATACTTCGAAAGGTGAAGTATTTATAATTCAAATTACAACCGTTCCTGTCATAGCTGATCAGGACGTGCTCATTCTATTTTTAGACTAACTAATTTAACTAATCAAAACTGCTTGATGACTTGGTGCAATTGCACGCGGAAATCTTGGGTAGACTGTTGATGAAGTCCTTTGCATAACCTCATTTGACTGGACAGGTGACTGGACCTAGACAGCTCATCTGCTAATTGAGCAGATCGCAGAGTTCCTCCCATATGATATGACTCGGCATAGTGAATTTGAGAAATCTCCGATACACTTCGTCCATCTCTGTATACTTAGCGAATGTGGGCTTAGTGAGGAAAATGTATCAAATCTCGTATTGGATGTTGATGTCCAACTGAAGGGCATCCAGGAAAACTTTGCCAGTGATGCTTCCTTGTATGCCTGCAAACTTTGAACTGTCTTTAGACACTTCAGACAGTCTCTTTTTGTAATCTGGGAGTGCCATCATTTTATCATTAATAACCTTCAGACCCGGGAGACCTTTCTTCTAGAGAGCCTCGATCTTGCTGAAGAACCTTTGTACTCCTTGGTCCATGACCTGAACCTTTTCTTCCAGCTGAAGCATTAGACTTCTCTTGGTTAAAACCCTTTTTACCTCAAGTATGGTCTCTGTTCTGTCCTCAATCTTTAGTTCTTCTAGTTCTTCTCTGGTCTTGGAATTGAGGAACTTGATGTTCTCATTTGCTTGTGTTGGCATGTGTTGGCATGTCTCCCAATTCTACTCTAATCATTCTGCTCAAACATAATTTGGATCATTGGCCATATCTCATTTATGGACTTTATGATGTCTATCCATACATTCTCTTTGACCTCAGCCAAAGTTTTCCCTGCAACTGTTTGTTTTTGGAGCTGTTGTAGCTCCTTCTTGAGTTGTTCAGTTATCTACTTTTCTTTGGATAGGCTTGTCTGGAAAGAAGCTTTGATCTCCTGGGGGTTCTCAACTTCTTTCTTAAGTCTGCTGATTTTTGTCTCTTGCAGGTTCATCTTCTCCATGGATTTGGCAAGATCTGTTGTCCCTTCTTGTGGTGTCACTGGTGTTGCAGATGGGATTGTTGTCACTGCTGTTGTGCTCAATCCTGTGATTGGGATAGCACTCAATGGAATGCCTTTCATTGGCTTCAGCTGCTCTTTCTCTTTCAATAATATCTCCATCTCAGCTTCCATTTCTTTGAGCTGAGCATTCTACTCCATGAGCAGCTTAAGCAATTCATCCTTCTCGCCTTCCTTCTCTGCTATCTCCTTAGCCTGTGAGTCTTCTGTGGGTGGGAGTTTCAACTGTTTCCTCAAGGAAGCGATGTCTGTATTCTTTTTATTTATCATCTCCTCTGCAGCTTTGACATTCGAAGGATCGTAGCCGATATTGAGGACCATCTCCTCCAAAGTTTTGATTCTATTGTCCTTCGCAAAATAAGATATCTTCTCCAGCTTGAGCTGCGTTTGTGCATTGTTCAATGATACTTAAAACTTTGTTGCAGAAGCTGAAGCATGTGCCAATGTGTGGAAAACCATCTCCCCTATTTGTTTGTGTAGATCCATCTGATCTACTAGGTGCACATCCTTCGCCTGGAATTCGAAGGTGGCCCTCTTGTAGTCTGAGATCACCTTGGGATCCGGTACCTAAGCTTGAAGGTAGGCCATGTGCATCCTACCCTTTTCTATGTCAAATGTAGACAGTAGCCTGTGCTACGCAGTTGACGACTACTTTTGAAACTGGGCATAAGTATTGCTGGTGAGGGTCTAGTTTCTTTTCTTGATCAACTCGTACTTCTCGAAAATGCCCAACTTGGGACCAGTCTTGCTTGGCTGAGTGTCCAGGGGAGAATCTATGGATTTCTTCGGTACTGCTGGGGTGATTTATTTATGCTGGTTCGAACCAAAGGATGGAATGACAGGCTTGGTTATTGTGGTAGGCGGAACTTCTAATTCTCCAGTTGGACCGAGAACTGTTGTTGTTTTGGGCCTCTTCATATGCAACTGGAACTCTTCGAACGATACTTCTGTGACAGGCGGAGATGAATCCTGTCGAGGCCTTTTTTCCTTAGGGACCTGGGGTGTGGTCATTGGTGGCACAGTGGTCTGGGGAACCTGCTATTCCACTTCAATCAAGGTGTCAGGAACCCACACCGTTTGATTTCAAAACTTTTCGATCTCGGGCTTGGACTCATGCACATACGGGATGTTTTTATTTTTTACTTGCATTTCTGAAATGATCCCACATGGATCATAGTGCCATGGGAAGCTTAAGAAAAACTTCATCTCTCTCAGCATCCGATCCGCTTCTTCTCCGGTGCCACGACTGTTGCAGATGAAAGAGCCTATCTACCCCTTGATGCGCAGCTGTTGCTTTTTATTCAATGAGACGAAATGAATGTCGTCTGAATTCATGATCTGTCTAATATACTCTAATGCAAAGATTCTTACCGACACGTACTTTGGTAGCTTGTAGGGTGCCAATTCACACCCGAAAACTTTGATCTCAGTGTGGTTTTGATAAAGGTACCAGTCTTCTGTCTTTGCATTGTCCGAGAGATGCAGAATTCTCTAGACTTCGTTGTTTATTCGTGGTTCAGGCCTGCCACTCAACATGCTTACCACCAGGTGGTAAAACAGATCAATGAATGCTTTGAAGTCGTATTCCATAGAGTTACGCTTCAACAAAGATGTCCATGCTTTGACTGGCTGAGGCCTCCCATCTGCATCCATCTTCTGCATGGAGAAACTGAATTTATCTACTTGAAAGTAAACGAACATATACACCAGTATAGAAGAATATCTGAACATGCCCTTCATGCCAAAATTCACGAACTGTTCGTAAATATTTTCGGCCAAGAAGGTGCTGTAATCGAACTGTGTTGTAGGTTTTTCATCATTGGAGAAAATGGATAGAAAGCCCAGAGTGGGCTCATCTACCCACTGGTCGGAATAGTAACCTAATAGGGCACAAAGAGAGGAAATGTCTTGGTTTCCCTTGGTGGAGAACATGGATGATGGGTAAGGTGGATTGGTGGAAGGAAATTGAGCGGAGGTGGGAAGGAACAACTCGAAAATTTGAGCTCTCTGGGGAAAAGTCATCTTATGTATAACTCAGTGAGGATTTCTAGGTTGAAAGGGGATGCATATTCAGTGCGGGGAATTTTCATCATCTGGTCTATGTATTTGGGAGTGATAAAAAATAGGACGTCTCCGGATGAGGAGATGATAGCCCTCTGGTCAGGAATATAATGGGCTTGGCATTTGAGGGTGAATTTGGGGAAGTGGTGGATCTGGGGAAAAAGGTACAGGGGCAAATTGGACTCCCAGAGTCCAATTTCATCGCTCTGGTCCAGAAACACCTCCCGGAGCTATGAATGGAGGTTTAAAAAATCAAAATCACATATGGTATTGGTTATCAGTCTGTCTTTATCGACCCATGGGATTTTGTCCAAGTCGACAGGAGGAGGAAGAAAAGGATTCTCTTCTCCTTCCACTAGTCTTAGCTTTGGCGCCATCTCTGCAATAGTACCTGCAATAAACAAGATGTTAGTGGGGTCGACTGACTAAGGATGAAGGTGACAGAGAAGCAATGGAGGCGTAAGAGGTAAATTTTCTGGTGCGATGGATGAATAGTGAATGAAGGGGTAAAACAGTATTTTTATTTAAAACTGGGGTCAGTTGGACGCGGGAAATAGGTCAACATGATAACGGGTATGTTATCCAGTAATTAATGGACAATGGGCTACTTGGGGTGAGATGGCAGGTGATGGTGGCCAAAAAATACGGACGGGTGATGTAGAGGCTAGGGATTGGAGGTAAAAGTCGCAAAAGGGGGCCGGTCATGAGTGAAAAGGGAAAGGGATTAACAACAGGGACTGAGAGCAGTTATGGGATGGGACATAACTTGGGAACAAGTGGAACAAGTGGCATCAGTGGAGGATGACGTCCCTGAGTGATGGAGGATGTCAGATGGCATATGGTGAAAAGACTTCGGGACAAATAGATTTGTGCCACCTATGACAAGGGGCCCACCAGAGGGAATATCCATTCTAGACCCCCACCTTTTGGTTAAAAGAAGAACATCAAGGGGGGTCCGA
>JASDQU010105161.1:59591-81092 GCA_032191745.1 Picea mariana
AAAACAATTGAGTGGATATTAATTTTTCTTAATCATGTAAATGTGGCAATCATATGTTTAGATAGTAATTTATTAATATGATTAGGTAAATGTGAAAAAGTAAATAGGTTAACCGATACATTTATAAATGCAAGGAAGTTATGAGCATTAAATCTCATTCATTGATTTGGGAGGATGACAAAGAATATGCCAGCATCTTTAATTGCTAGCCAAAAGATTATGATTCAGAATTAAAATATCATTAAATGTGCCCATTGCCAATAGGTGTGCCCCTTTCTACGTAATTAATGTAATATCTAATCGATAATCAGCTTCATTTAAATTTTATGTTCAAATAGATATACAAAGTTTTGAGCTTAGTCGCTCTTTTCTAATTTTTATTACATTTTAACCGAAATGTTTACAAACTAAAAGTTATGAGCATGGACATTGTTTTTTTATTATTATTGTTTTTTTTATTAATGCATTTGATCTATTATTATGAGTCCTTTGTTTGTATTTGTATTGAAATGTTTGCATACCGAAGGTTTAGATCATTGACACTTTTTTAGAGGTGCTTGAATAAGCTTGACAACCTAAATGTTTACATGGCGCGAGGTCCTGAAACAGGCTTGATAGCTTAAATGTTTGCATACCATGAGGCCCTTACACAACGTAGCATCCTTAAATGCTTACCTAAATAACTTCTCGAAGTACATTTTAACTCGAAATTTTTCATACAATGTTGCAGTGAATTTGGACAATATTGTTGTTCATGGCCACTTCAATAGGCATTGTATGTTTCATACGTCTTCAACTTCTTCTAGGATTTGAATGAAATTTCTTCATCGTTGAAGCTACATACATTGTTTATTGGTTCGGTGAGTGGTTCTTCTTCGTTGGTTCATCGATTGTTTCTTGTTGTTCTTTGGTTAAACTTTGCAAGGTTAGGGTTCTACATTCGCAGTTGGATCTATTTTTTTTTCCCTTTGCGAGGTCCAGGTCGTGCACCCACAATTCGACCTGCACTTCTGTCGTTCATCATTTCCGAGTAAGTTTCAATGCCATAGTTTCATTTTCTATTCCTTCTTTTGTTGTTCAGTGTTTGCAGTTTGCAAGTAAGAATGTTTGCTTATTTCTACTAGCATGGTCGTCATACGTTTTTGGTTCCTTTTGTGCTTCAACTGTAGTTTAGTATTCGTTGGAGATACATATGTTGTTTGTTGTTTCGGTGGTTGTTTCTTGTTCGTTGGTTAGTTGGTTCGTTGGTTGTTGGTTGTTGTTTTTTGACTCAAGCTTACGAGCTTGGGGACCTGTTGTTGTGGTTGGGCATGTTCGTGATTTATCGCTGGTTTGGTGCTTGCTGATTTCTTTTGTTTTCTTCAGCTTTGCAGGGTTGGGGTCCTGGGCCGGTAGTTGGAGCTGTCTTTTCTTTTTTCCTTCCTTTTTTTTTTGGGCGGGGGGGTGCTTTGCGTTGTTCAAACCCTACACGTGGGAGTTGAATTGCGGTTGTGTTTTTTGTCGTGTCTGGCGAGGCCAAGATCTGGCACCTTTTCCGTGCCCGCCTGTTCTACTGTGAAATTTTGCTGATACTTCAGTGTTGACATGATACAAAAAAGTGGCATAAGAAATAATTGGACAAATACATGTGAAATTGCAGTGTCCCCTGTTTTTTTTGTTAACATAAAACATGTGCAAAAATGCACTTATTGACCATATATGGTGAAATGTGCCCATATCACAATACAACTTCTTTATCCTTTGCACAGACTAGTGTGACTACGATACAATTTGTCTTGTACCTGAGATAAGATACGTACACCAAAGATACAACAAAATTATATTTACATCTCCGAAAACATATCTGGATACTTTGCCACAGAAAATAAAAAACATTTAGCTATGTCCATGCAATTTCTTAATATTGTGTGGCTTGTAATATATTTTGGGCAGGGAAAAACTTTATATATTTACAACCATGGATGGAGAAAAGAAAAGGTTCATGTTTTTTACTATATTTTATTCTATTCGTTGATTCTCATTTACTGTATGTACATATTACTTGTTCTCCGCTGCATACCATCTTTCGTTCATGTTCATTGTATTTTGTGTGTTCCCACGTTCAAACAAACATATTGCTGGAAGAAACAAAGTAGTCTTAAGTACAACAGTGGAAGACGAAATACAAGGGTACATGATTGTACTGTTATTTCATGTTCAGTTGTTTTGTATTTCATTTATTGTTTGTATATGTGTTCATTTTGTTTGTTGTATGTAGATATTTCATGCCTTCCTTCATAATAACTTATCTTCATTACATGTCTTCCTATTTCCATTGTATTTTCATGCATTCTTGCATTTGAACAAACAAAGTGGCTGGAGAGAATAATGTACTCTTTGGAACGAATATAGACGACGAGTTGCAGAGGTGCATACCTGTACTGTTATTTCATATTCTAGTATTTAGTATTTCATTTATTATCTGTGTATTTTTTCTACTTGTTTTACTGCTTTGCACCTTTTTTACTGTGTGTATATACTACATATCTTTCTGCTTATTCTCATGTGAATCGTATTCTCTTTGTTGCTACATTGAAATAAATAAAATTGTATTTCTTTATTTTACATGTCTTTCTTCATACTAACTTGCCTTCATGTCCACTGTATACTTGACATTTCTACCTTGGAAGAAACAAATTGATTGGAAAGGAAGATGATTTATTATATGCAACAATAGAGGGTTTTGTTGTGCAATCTTCAAAAAGGTATACCAATTTTGCTAGTACATTAAACATACAAAACCGGTTGGGGCATATAATATTGGACTAGAAAACGACGATTTGGCAACAATGGGCCTTTGTGCCCTCCCCATTTCTAATTTTTCCATTTTCTATTATCCCTTTTGTTTTTTGATTGCTCTTCTTAGTTGTCTTTCTGAAATTACCTTGGTGCACGGGTTGGTAGACTCATGGGTTCACATTTATGGTCATGCTTCTACCTTATTCCATACTTACCCACTTTTTCGATTGTGGGTGCCGAGCTGGCGGGTTCAAGATTGCATGTCTAGCCTCAGAGGTTCCACGATATATAGGTTGGCCCTCCTGTCTTGCCATCACACCCTATTTACTGTTACACAATTTTCGAGTAAAAAAATATGAGGCTTAAAATTTGACCATCGGGTCCTCATGTTTCCTAAGTATCCCTTCACACCGTATTTCATATTCCATCTTCTTCGACCTTGCATGTGTCATTAAGAAAAATAATGGACAATATATAATGAATATGCTCATTTAGTCCTTCTGATGTTCATCTACACATGCTTGCATCAGAAAACAATTGGACTAGTGACATGCCCATGAGTAGTCAATCATCCCAAACATTAGCAAACCGATAAGGCCAAAGGTAAAGATGCATTTATTATGCTATTCTTATGTTTACCAAAAAAATATCCACAGCTATTTGTTCATCTATGGCATGGTGAATATGATGATTGCATCTGCAACACATACTTTGTAGTTCACAAGAAGTATCAACAAGTGCAAGCGAGACACCGAACACAACACAAGCTTCGCAAACTAAGAGGTCTGGTTGCAAAACCTTGGCTCCATAGTTCATCCAAGTTGTGTGTCTACTTGTACATTCATGGTAGGAAGAAAAGAAAACAAAAAAAATAATTCACATTACCATTCACATACTTTTCATGTTAAAAAATTGTCACCACGTCTAAATTTGTAACACCCAAAATACTATCAATAAAGGGCTTGAACAGCCGTTGAACTGGACAAGTGTTCATCGAGGACATAATGGTCATCTATAGAACTTACTTAGACAAGAAAAAAAAAACTAGATCCATTATGCGTGCTGAGATGACAGGTAACGAGGCCCTCATGACAGTTACACTAACTATTCCTACACAACTTGTACACAAACATGCAAAAACGATTTTGCCAGGTAATGGGATATCCATTACAAATTTTAATATATTTCCCAAAATAGTATATGACTGTGGTGATTGTGATTGGATTATATTTCTCAAGGAAACAAGTATCGTGGAAAAAATCCCCATTATTTTTTCATAATATTGTTTCATGCCAGACACAACTATCAGCTAACTTGAATAGAGCAACGACATTTACCCAATCAGAACCATTGGTGCAGCTATGACACTCACGAGAAAACTTGGCTCACAACACATTCTCCATATAAAAGATGGAGAGTCATACAATGAGAAGGCAATGGTACCGTTCTCCATAGCCAGATTTTGTCCTTTTCTTTCGCATGCCCATTTATCTCGGTTAAGTTACAAAAATATTTCATTGTTCTATGTTGCAGCTGCAATTGTTCGATACCTATTCAAATTTGTTTTCGTCATTCGAACAACAATTGCATAAAGGGAAATTTCCACTTATTCTCCTAAAAAATATAACAAATAAAAGAGATGGTAAAGAAAGGATCTCGCACTACTCAATCAACATTTGTAACAAAGTTGTGAGTAGACATAGTACATGATCTCAAGAAGCTACATAGCTATACAACTGTTGTGTGTATACATCTGTAGTTTCATCCTCCCTTTGCTCATAAAAATAGCCTTGACCAAATCTCTGCATTTTTTTTTTGTTTCTAATTGTTTTGGGGGGTGCAGTTGTAAATTATATTGTTCAATATATTAATTTTTATGCTCATGTTTCCAGGTTGAAGGTGTTTTGGTTGCAGCGAATGCATACTCGACCCCCTTTGAGCCTGTGTGTGCAAAATGAAACTTGCATGCTTCTACTTTTGCGTTCATAAGTGATGATATGATTGATTGTCTGCGATGCAATAAAAAATGTCCATACATATATATATACATTGCCTCAATGCTTCTATCTGAACCATTGGTAACACAACCGTGCATTGTACAATTCGACAGCCTCTGTTACAAGATGTGATTCCTGAGTTAGCAAAATTTTCATATGAAGAATACCTACAGAAAAAGGCAAAGAGTGTCTACATGTTGCACGACTTTCAGATACACAGCAAATTTACCTTGAATGAGGATAATGCGATATTGCATATCGGCTGATAAAAAAATGCGTGTCAAGCTTTGTCAAGAAACGAAAAACCAATGGGACGATGTGTTTTTTTTATATATCGAATTGTTTGATATATAATGGAATTCCATTTCTTGTTCAATATATCAATATAATTGGTTTTTACTTGGTTCTTGGTTGTATGATTCGCTCTTGAAAATTAATAATACATTTAGGATCTTTGTAGTTTTTCTATGATCTTAAAGACTATAGAGGACATGCGTTGCCCTTTGATAAAAGTTTTGTGACAGAAATGTAATATGTGTCTCGTTTTATCACTTTTGTTTGATCAATGAACTTAACAAAATTAATCTCCTGGAATAATTTGAAATAAAAGAATATATACTATGCGAAGTCCAATGGAATTATCATATGAACGAGAGGACATTAAAATTCAAATGCATTGTTGTTATACTTGCGATGAACAATACAATAACTTTACTTAGACATCCCAAAAATGATTTTCCTTGTGTCTTTTTTACGCTTCTCTTATTTATACAAGTAGATCCTGGAAACTATAAGCATCGCTCACTGTATCTATTCCATCATTGAAGAACCTGTTCACATGTTTAATGCACTTCATAGTTATTGTTAAGACCATCAATGGTGCTTTGTTACACCAATTTCAACTTCTGAAAATTGCCATCCCCTTTCTTTTTCACCCCCTACTTTCCATTTGTGGTTACTTACTCGTTTTTGGGAAATTGTATGGGTGCGTAAGTTGGTGGATTCACGTGTTCATATTTCCACTTGCCTTTATATCACCAGTCCAACCGACCACTTCCCAGTTTCATATTGAACAAACTTTTTGGATCACGGGTCGCCGGATAGGTGGGTTCAACATTGCATTTCCATTGTTCTGTCGCCTGCAAATAGCACTCAAATTTCCGTGATCTACAAATTAGCAAACAAATTCCCCTTTATCTTGTTTTTAGAACTTTTCCTTGGTCGATGAAGTCATCAAAATTAATCTCATGGAATAATTTGAAATAAAAGAATATATACTTTGCAAAGTGCAATGAAATTATCATATCAACGAGATGACATTAAAATTCAAATTCATCATTGTTATACTTGCGATGAAGCTGGTAGTACAATAACTTTACTTATACATCCCAAAATTGATTTTCTTGTAGCTTTTGGAGGCTTCTCTTATACATACAAATCTTGGAAACTATAAGGATGGCTCGCTGTATATATTCTTTAATTGAAGAAGTTGTTCACATGTTTATTGCACTTCATAGTTACTTTTAAGACCATCAATGCACTTTCTTACACCAATTCCATCTTACAAAAATTTCCATTGCCTTTTCTTTTTGCCCTCTACATTGCATTTCTAGGTGCGGGAGTTGGTGGATTCACGTCTTCAAACTTCCACTTACTTTTATATCACCAGCCCGACTAGCTGTTTCCCCGTTTCATATTGAACAAAAATTTTTGATCGCGGGTTCCCAGATAGGTGGGTTCAACATTGTGTTTTCATTGTTCTATCGCCTGCAAATAGCACCCTGACTTCCGCGATCTACAAATTTGCAAACAAATTCCCCTTTATCTCGTTTTTATCACTTTTCCTTGATCAATGAACTTAGAAAAAATCATCTCTTGGAATAATTTGAAATAAAAGAATATACACTGTGTGAAGTCCAATGGAACTATTATATCAACGAGAGGACATTAAAATTCAAATCCATAGTTGTTCTACTTGCGGTTAAGTTAATAGTACAATAACTTTACTTAAACATCCCAAAATTGATTTTCTTGTAGCTTTTTTACGCTTCTCTTATACAAACAGATCCTGGAAACTATAACCATGCCTCGATTTCTTATACCAATTTCCACCAATGGGCCTTTCTTATACCAATTCCCTCTTCCGAAAATTGACATCCCCTTTCTTTTTTCCCTCTACTTTCCCTTTTTGGTTACTTACTCATTTTTTGGAAAATGTCTAGCTGTGAGAGTTGGTGGATTCACGTCTTCAGATTTCCCCTGTTACTTTTATATCACCAGCCCAATCGATTGCTTCCCCATTACATATTGAAAAAACTTTTTGAATCGTAGGTTCCCGAATAGATGGGTTGAACATTGCGTTTCCATTATTCCGCCACCTGCAAACAACACCTAGACATCCGCGATCTACAAATTAGCTAACAAATTCCCCTTTATCTCTTTTGCTTACATTTTATGTTTAATTGGTCCTTTTTCCAAATGTCCCTTTTCTGAATGTCTCCTGCTTTTAAATACAACACACGAAGTTCCGCAATATACAAATTGACCCTCGAAATACATCATTGTCTCTTGTTGCATGTTATGTAGTTTTCATTCAACAGTTGGGGTAGATACAATTTGACCATCAGCCCCTCACATCTTCTGAGTAAAGCTTGTGGGACCGTTTTCAAGCCCACCGATGTTTCATGTTCTGATTATGTCTAATGCTTTTATATCACAATTCCAACCATCATCTTGTCCATTGCATACTTGACCACTATTACCATCATCGGTGCCTGGACAGGCTTGCTCAACATTATGCTTCCACTATTCTTCTACGTTCAAAGAGCACCTGGAATTCCGCGATATACAAATTGATGGCTGGAATCTATCATTGTGATGTGCAATTTGACCATCGGCCCCTCACGTCTCTTGGGTATATCTTGTGGATCCTGGAAACTATAACCATGCCTCACTTTCTTATACCAATTCCCGCTTACAAAAATTGCCATCCCCTTTCTTTTTTCCCTCTGCTTTCCCTTTTTGGTTACTTACTCATTTTTCGGAAAATGTCTAGCTACGGGAGTTGGCGATTCACGTCTTTAGATTTCCCCTATTACTTTTATATCACCAGCCCGACCGACCACTTCCCCATTTCATATTGAACAAACTTTTTGAATCACAGGTTCCCGGATAGACGAGTTCAACATTGTGCTTCCATTTTTCCGTCACCTACAAACAACACACAGACTTCTGCGATCTACAAATTATCAAACAAATTCCCCTTTATCTCTTTTGCTTTCAATTTCTATTTACTTGGTATTTTTTCCGAATGTGTCCTTTTTCCAAATGTCTCCTGCTTTTACATACAACACCTAAAGTTCCACAATATACAAATTGACCCTTGCAACAGTTGGGGTAGATACAATTTGACCATCGACCCCTCACATCTCCTGGGTAAATCTTTTGGGCCTGTTTTCAAGCCCGTCAATTTTTCTTGTTCCGATTATGTCTAATGATTTTATATCATGAGTCTGACCAACCGCTTGCCCATTGCATACTTGGCGACTATTACCATCGTCGGTTCCTAGCCAGGCTTGCTCAACATTGCACTTCCACTGTTCCGCTACGTACAAAGAGCACTCGAAATTCCATGACATACAAATTGATGTCCGAAATCTCTCACTGTGATGTGTAATTTGACCATTCGTCCCTCGCGTCTCCTGGGTATATCTTGTGGCCCTTTTTTTGAAACCCACCCAACTGCTTTCCATACTTAGGCATTTCTTGAAATCTTTTTTATGGATTGGTGGGACGACGAAATGTGCAATTCTTGCTTACTCTTCACCATCCCCACTACCATCATACTTTCTAGATATGCAATTAAATATTTAATGCTAGTAGTTCATCGTGCAAGAGCCATTAAGATTGTCATTAATGTCCGGAAGGCCGGAGAAGATTCACCATTAATACGAATTAAACCAAGATTTGAGGAGAAGAATGTTATCCTTTCCAAGTATTCATTTCAAACATGATGAAATCTTTCATGCGTGGGCCGGTTGGCGCCTTTACGAAATATCTAACTCTTAATCGTTCTTCATCATCTCTGCCACCTTCTCACTTTTTTATAAATATGCAATCAGTAAGCTTTAATGGTAACAACTCATTACACACAAACCCTAGAGATTGTCATTGATAAGTGAAAAGATCGAGGAGATATTGCATTAATACACATTGAACCAAGATTTGCGGATGGTTATATTATCCCTTCTCAATTTCCATTTCAAACATCATCTTGAACAAACGGAAATTCTCGTTAACTTATGGCAGCAGTTCCACAATAGTTCTGTCCAGATACAATAAACACCTTCGGACATTATGGCCAGAGTTACCAGTATTCCATGGAATATTCTTACTACTCATCTCCCTCTGCCCAGGAGAAAAAAAGGAGATGGTCCCTTGGTGCACCGAGAGATATATTTCAAGACAAACAATTCCAATGCAACCCTACCTGCTCAGACAACGTTTCGACTCACATTGATACCTGGCGCAGATGTTGATGCGATGGATTTCGATCTGGAAGAAGATGATCTGATGGACGATGATACGACAATGGATGATGGCAATGCAGAGACTGGTCCCACTACTACACCCAAATTGAAATCAACTATAACAGGAGGTACTTTCCGGCTCAACGATGGCAGTCCTGACAACACCAAAAGAATGGGTTACAGAAAATAAATCGACATTGAATGCAATAGCCACTTTGCAGCCTGAAAGTAGGAATTCCAGAGGTCCAGATTAGTCTGTTCTAGGTGGAAATCTTTCACTATAAGGAAATGATCTATTGATGCTCCCATATATATATTTCAATCCAAAAAACTATTCAATTGTGGGACCACTAACCTGTTCTCTAGATATGCAATTAACATCTTAGGGAATGAAAACCATAACTCCCTCTGGTGCAAGGCATATTCCTCCTAGTCATCTCCTTCCGTCCATAATGGACTAGTTTGGGCCTCTGGAATTGCACGTGCAACCTTTGTCATTGAAATTTTTAAATGTGAGGAGTTGGTTTCTTGGTGTGTCCTAACTTTCAGTTTTGGGCTATTTCATTTTCCCTGCAACTTTTTTCATCTTCTTCCTCACAAGAATCTTGTGAGAACTATGAATTTTACCACTTGGTTTTTGTTGATCTTCTTCAGGCCAAGGATTTACCCCACTACGGATGCACTTTCCTATTTATTTGTCGGCTCAGGTCTTCTGCAAAATATTGAGATCGGGGCACCAAACATTGATCCACAGAGGAGAAGGCTGCAAGGATTTCCTGGAAAAAAAAGCATGGTAATCAATTTTCTATGCATGTTGAATAGCATCTTGATGGCTCTTGCATGTTGCAAATCCTGTGCCTGTGTCTATGGAAAATATGTTCAGTTTTTTGGCCCAAAGAAATCGATCCAATTTCTAAGCCTAGATATACAGTGCTCAATATTGTTTTGTTTTAATGGATTTACTATTAAAAAAAATTCCATGGAGTCTTGTTTGATTCTTCTTTTCTGGATTTAACACCTCTTCTCATTGGCATGGTTCGATAGTCTCGTAGTTATTCGATATTTTATTCACTTATGTAATTTGTTCTAAAATGGAGCATTTAACAATTATATGGAAATGCACTGTGTCGATCCATCAGGCTTTTATGGAAACAAAAAAATGAATTTCAGACAGTTTTCAAACCAACGTTCAATTCTATTCGTGATGCAGATAGAACATAGCAATACCAAATCACAATGTTGCAGCAAGATCGTCATTCTTGTTTCTAGAGATGAAATTATAAAGCTTTAGTGATAAAAACCCATAATGAAAGAAGTTTAATACTTAAGTTAATATGTTACAGTCGTGGAAGAATGTATCTAATCTTCAAGAAATCATTTACTGGTAATTACTAGAAAATAATGGTTTGCAAAAATGGGGCTTTTTTGAAACCAATTCCCTCTTACGAAAATCTCTCTCTGCCTTTCTATTTTTCCACTCTTTTATCCCCTATAGTTTTTGTTTCTGGTTATTTAGTCGTTTTTTCCTAAAATGTCTTGTTGTGCAGATTGGTGAATTCACATGTTTTGAGTAAGTGCTTCCACTTTGTCTAAATTGCACTTTCAATTGTTCCATGACCTGCAAACAACACTCTGACTTCTTCGATATCTAGATTTACTTCTGGACTCCCAAATCATACCCTCTTTCGTGTTATAAATTTTTCACTGAAATGTTCTGATATATACAATTTGATAGTCGGTGCCTTACATCTATTTGGGAACCCATCACCCTATTTTGAGGCCCATGTAACTGCTTTCCATACTTGACCATTTCTTGATATCTCTTTCGCGGATCGTCTATTTCACAGGTTCAGGAAATTTCAAATTTCTAGTTGCCCTTTCCTGTGCCTGCTACCTTCAGATTTATTTCCAAGTATATGCAATATGTATACAACTTCTCCAGCAACATAGAGAAAATATCTTTCCAGGAAATGGAATATCTATTGTAGATTTGAATATATTGGACCTTCTTTTCCCTCTTCTATACTTGACCAAATCCACATTTATTTTTTCCCTCTACTCTCTTTCTTGTTACTTAGTCATTTTTTCGAAAATGTCTCAATGCGCGTGTTGGCCGACTAACAGGTTCACATTTGCACTTGTACTTTTATATCGCGACTCAGAGAAACCACCAAACATTTAATGCATAGGCACTTCTCAGATCACAGATTCCTAGGTAGGCGACCTCTATATTGCACTTCCATTGTTTTGTTGCCTGCAAACATCACTCAGACCTCCGTGATATACAAATTTACTTCTGCACTCCCACATCGTACCATGTTCTATGATACACAGTTTGCACACGAAATTTTTGAGGCCTATAATTTCGGATTCTTGAACAGGTAGAGTGTGTTTCCAGTGTTCCTTGACCTGCAAACAAACCCCGGATTTCATGATATACAAATTTCCTTTCGGGTGCCTGCATCAGCCTCTTTTCCATCTTATACAGTATGCACTCAAAAGTTTCAATCAATACAATTTGACCGTCAGGACCTCATGTCTCCTCGGAACCCTTGTCAGCCTATTTTGAAGCCCACCCATCCAATTTCCATGACCATTTCTTGCAATCTCTTCCACGCATCATCAAGTTGGCATGTTCAAACAATTTCCATTTCCTAGTCGTCGTTTTTTTTGCCCGCCACCTTCGCACTTCTTTCCAAGTATATGCAATCAGTATATAACTTCTCCAAAAACATGCAAAAAAGATCAACATCTGTCTTCTATACTTAACAAAGTTCCCATTTATCTTTTCCATGTACTTTATCGTTCTCGTCACTTAGTCGTTTTTCCAAAAATGTCTAGTTGTGCGGGTTGGAAGACTTGTGTGTTCACATTTTCACTTGTGCTTTTATATCGCGACTTCGACCGCCTGCTTCCTCATTCCATGTCCAGTCACTTCTTCGATCGTGGATTCGCGGGTAGGTGGGCTCTAGATTGCACTTATATTGTTTTGTGACTTGCAAACAGTACCTTGACTTCCACGATATACAAATTTACAACTAGACTCACATCACACCATCTTCCGTATAACAGTCTACCTATCATTCCCTCATTGGTGGTATACATTTTTCACTAAAAACTTCTGACACATACAATTTGACTGTCGGGTCTGAACATCTCCTTTGTAACTATTGTCACCCCATTTTGAACCCCATCTGTCTGCTTTCCATACTTGGCCATTTCTTCAAATTTCTTTTGCATATCATCGGGTTGGCGAGTTCAAGAAATATCCAACTCCTAATAACTATTTCCTATGACTGCACCCTTTGCAATTACAAATTGGCATTTATATATACATTGTTATTTCTAATTATGCACTTAGCAAGGGTTAATGCTAAACCAGGATTTGAGGAGATATCCCATTAATATGAATAAAACCAAAAATTTTGCATGGTTGTATTATCCCTTCCGAGTGTTTATTTCAAACATCATGCAATTTCATTTGCGCATCGTCGGGTTGGCCTATCCACGAAATCTTCAATCCTTAATTCTGAAAATGAGTTTGAAACACCGTTTCCCTATTCCATACTTAGCCACTTTCCCATAATTCCTCAAATATACAAAGTGGTCTCTAAACTTCCCCATCATACTCTCTTTTGTTTTACACGTATTGCAATAAAAAAATTTGATACATAAAATTTGACCATTGGACAATCACCTCTTCTGAGTATCCCCATAACCCTATTTTGAATCCTATCCAACCATTTTTCAGACCTTTCCATTCATTCCTTGTTCTTCCCTGTCTTCGTGACCTTCACACTAGTTTATATANATATCTTGTTTGTAAATATGCAATTAGTGACATTTAATTCTAACATGTCATCGTGCAGGAACTGTAGAGATTTCCATTGATGGGCAAAAGGCTCGAGGAGATCTCATATTAATACACATTAAACCAATATTTGTGGAGCATTATATCATCCCTTCTGAGTGTTAATTTAAAAATCATGAAATGTCGCTGGCACTTCGTCGGGTTGGCATGTTCACGAAACCTCCAACCCTTAATTGCTCTTTTCCGTACCCACCACATTCACACTTATAAATATGAAATAAATAAACTTTATTGCTAACAGATCACCATACAACACCCATAGATATTGTCATTAATCAGTGAAAGACTTGAGCATCTTCCCCATTGATTAGCATTGGACCAACATTTGTGGAGACTAATATTATCGCCTCCAACTATTCATTTCAATCATCATCTACAACAAACGAATGTTCTCATAAACCTATGGCATCATCTCAACAATAGTTCTGTGGAGATACAGTGAAGAACTTCGGCCACGAGGACCAAGACTTCTAGTGGTCTAGGGAATATTCTTATTTCTCATCTCTTGCCACCCAGAACAAGTTAATTGAGACCTCTAGGATTGCTCGTGCAGGCTGTGTCCCTAAATTTTTTTACTGTAAGTAGCTGGTCTCTTGGTGCATCGATAAATTTATTCCAACCCAAATAATTATTCCACTGCGGGATCACTCTTCTGTTTCTTTGTCGCCTCAGGTCTTCCGCCAGATGTTAAGATTCTCAGAACCAACATTGACGTTCAAAGCAGAACATTCCAAGCAGTTCCTAAGAATGAATAGTAATGGGTTGGACCTCTTGCTCGAGTTCTTGGAAGAACCAATGGTAGTTCATGAAGATATCACAAGCTTCTAGGTTAGTTCATTTAGAAATCCATACAGAGAAATTGCCTGGTTGTTTACAAGAATAACAGGACAGGACTTCGCAACAACCGTTTCCCGGATGGCTCTTAATATTTTGTATTTCACAGTCAAGGAACAAGCCATTTTTTATTGGGGCAAGTTGTCTTATGTCTATCCTCTGCTTTAAGTCTGATCTGATTATAACCTAAAAAACTATCAAGCATGGAAATCATTCCTGATCCTGTTACTCCTTGAAGTAAAGTTTCCATCTTGGGAAGGGGGTCATGGTCTTTTGCGCAAGCAATGTTCAAATTCCTAAAGTCAATGCATATCCGAATATTTTATTCTTCTTCCTAGCAACAACCAAATTTGAGCACCATGAAGAATTTCTAGTTTGGGCAATGATTCCTACCTTCTGTAACTCTCGTTGGACCAAAGGAGCTAACTTGGAGTTCATTTGCCTCAATTTTTGTCTAAAGGGCTTAGTTTCTTCTTTAAGAGGAGTCACATGATGAATTACATCCTCCCTATAGACTTTGAGCTCATCATAACTGAAGGCCAATACATCCCTATATTCTTTTAATAACTTAACAATTTCATTCCTTTCTTCTATAGGGGTAGTCTTGCCTATATTTATCATCCTAGGCTCTTCATTAATTCCAATGTTGACTCTAGGTGATCACATAGTTTCTTATTTGAATCTTATTTTTGTTTGTGACCATATAGTCTATCAAATTCCCTTTCTAAGGACACAACTCGCCTAGGGGGTGATTTCACCTTATCATCATTTCTAGTATAATTACAACCCTCCTCTTTTATATTGATGCCAAAATCAAAAAATTCATGCATACGAGTCAAAAACTTGATAACCTGTTTGTCATCATCAAAAACCTACCAATGATTCATGTTAACAGGAACTGAGGGTCTAAAAATCACTTCCACCGAAATATGTTCATCAATCAAACTATCTAGAAGCTGAAGCATGGAAGCAGCTACTGCAAGTTCATCAGCCTTTGAATTCTCATCTCTAGGAATAACAATCAGGTTTAAGACATCTAGATAATTAATTGAATCCCAAATTGCATTCCTATACCTTTTCAACCTCTCAGACTTGCAAGAAAATTTATTCTTTAACTGTTGTATGACCAAGTCTGAGTCCCCTTTGATATTAAGGCACTTAACTCCCCTATCCTTGAAAATTTATAAACCAAGGAGCAACACTTCATACTCAGCCACATTATTGGTTGCATCAAACTTGAATCTATAAGAAAACTTCAACACTTTATCGTTTGGAGCTTTAAGCACAATTCCAACACCTTTTCTTTCTCTAGAAAAAGCACCATCAAAATTCATGTACCATACTTTGTCTAACTCATTATATTGGACTTTATCTTCTAGGGGCACAATGGAGTTAGACAAAATAACATAATTACCAATACCTTCATCATCATAGTTTAATTCATTCTTGGGGTTCTTAGGGTCTTCAACATGATAACTTCTATACACTTCCCTAGTCAACTTGAAAGTGCTTCCATCTTGAGTAAGGAGGGTGGCATAAGATAGATCCATTTGTAAACTACCACCCAAATCTGTAGTTTCCTTTCCATTCAACAACAGTCCCCAAACATATGGAACATCAATCACTACAATATCCATTTCAATCATAATATCCAGAAATACTGCTAAGTGTACTTGCAAACCCTTAATCAATCCATGCACTTCAATCGTTTGACTATACAAGGCACAAATGTTATGATAAGGTCAGGATATTATTAAGTTCAACTATTCCATTACTTTCTTAGTCATAACATTAGATCTTTCCCTTGAATCTAGCATGCAATTATGAAATACTTTGTCATTTACAAGTAAAGAAAGGTAGAAAGGCAAATTCTTCTCATTTTTTCTATCCCAATTCTACAAAATCATTGGTGCGTCCTAGTAAGCCACGACTAGTTGCTTCTCCACAAAATTTTTAGGGGGTTCTTCTATGGCTTTAAGTATACTTTCCCTTTGAGAAGGGATCTTCATAATTTCTGACACTAGCACTAAAATCTTTGCATTATTCAACCAACCACCTAAGTCAATATTCAATTTTGCATTAGTAGGCACATTAGACCTAGGAGGGATTGGAGCTACCTTGGGAACACTAGTTTGACCTTTATCATGACCTTTATTTCCATTCCTTTGTTATGTAATGCCTCTATACTTAGTCATTTCTTCAATCTGTTGGGGTGTGGGCTTGGGCCCATACTTTTCTGGTGCCTTATCAACAACACCATTCATAAAGTTTCCACTATTCGCATGTTCAAAAAAATTCATCCAGTCATACATGCCCCCATAGTACTTTCTACCACACATATTTATTTGTTCATTTCCTTGATTTCCATAATCATCATAACAACCTTCAAGGAAAACTGGACAAGTCACTTCCTCATGAAATGAACCACAAGGCCTACAATAAGGTATAGAGTGATGATCTACCAAGTTGATGGATTCAAAAGGATTTGGTGGCCTTTGATCATTTTGGGGAGGTATTTTTGGCAACTTATCATTTGGCTTATGTTGTTGTCTATTATTTTGGGACCTCTCCATAGTAATCAACCTATTTTGCAAGGCATTGATCTGATTGGCATGGTTAACCTCCATTTTCTTAATTAACTGGGTCAATTCCTTAATCCCATCACTTGATGACTCTTGACCCTTTACTTCCTTCTTCTTTTCATCATTAACCTTTGAAGAAGAACCTCTTGTGAAACCAAGAATGTTCAGCTTCCTAGCCCCAAGCATATTCTGTTACATTTTTATAGTTGTAGATTGTTCTTCTTTTATAGTTTGAGGGTCCTTATCCCTTAAGCCATACATCATTTCACCCTCAAATGCCGCGATATAATAAATCAGAATTGCAGTATCTGAAGGCTTGATGTCATTATGAAGTCTTTTCACCAACTTATTAAACTTAGTGTTAAATTCTACCACCATTTCATTTTCTTTCTTATGGCTAGTGGTAAGAGCAGCAAGATGAAATCTATGTTCTTTTTTATCACCTCATCTCTTCATAAACTCATTCAATATTTCCTCAAGGGTGCAAAACTTGTTTTCATAAAAGTCTGTAAACCATTCGGCCGCATCTCCTTCAAGAGAATATACAAACAAAGTCATCTTTACATCTTCCTCATCATGACCCCTACAATATCTTTCCACACACATCTGAAAGTTGAGGATGTGGGATTTGGCACTTGTAGCATTATTCCCCTGAAATGTACACAATTTATCAATAGCTTTTTCAGGAACTGCGTGTGGGGCACCTGGGATTGCTGCAAAGTTCAAAGGTCTCAAAGAGATACTCATGGTTAAGTTAGGATTATTAGTGGGATTATTAACAGTTTGTTGATTATTTGTTTGGAACAAGTATTGGATATCAATGAGTGCTTCTTCTCCAAGACTTTCAAGTAGCCTCCTAGGAGCAAGGTGTCTCAACCTCCTCCTATAAACCTTTTCAGGCTCAGGAAAAGGATGAATCACCCCACATGAATTTCTCCTAGTAGTATACCTGAAAGAATTGTTCAATGGAGTCGCCACTTAGAAAGGAACCACACAAAATCAGCCAATACAAGTTCAATGAATTTTTAGGGACTAAATTTTTTATTACTTAGTTCTAAAAAAATAAGTTAAGTTGTTTTGACCAAATATAAATGGTTTATCCCTAGAAATGGCGCCAAAGATGTTGTCGTCCTAATACACACTTGCAAACGTGATCAAAGTCCATCTCACTTAGTGTATCCTTGGAGGCACAATGCCTAGGTTCACAGTCCACACTGTCACCTTGACTGGAACCTCTTCCTTCTAGGATTACTCCTAGGGAAGCCAAGGGGGGTAGACCCTAGTTACTAGATATGATTTAACTTGAAATTCTAGGAGTTGGTTTTAATTGATTAGAATTTTGGGGGGAGTAATAACCTGTGATGCTAAGGCAACAAATGCAAGATGCACAATAACTTATGTCAAACAAAACCCTTCACTAAGTCAACTAAGACTAGTGCCCAAGGTTGGGCAAAGGGGTCAACTAAAGTGTGAGGAGGCTGATTACAAAAGATTACAAAGATTACAAAATTACAACTATTCCACAACACAAACATACAAGTACTTGCAACAATGAATATAAGATATTACAACAATTATGAACAAGATATATGAGATACACAAGATACAAATAAACAAGATTAACCAGGTGCTTAAATGTGAGAATCCAAAGATAGTCAAAACATGAAGATCATTCACATAAGGCCAAGCATGCCCCAATAAAAATTGGACTTGTTTTCAATGGAAGCCATAAAAACGCTCAAGATCCAACAAGATGATGCCTCCAAGTGGGATGCGCTATCTCTTGTTGGATCACATCATAAAAAGAATTAACCAAAGATATGAAATATTGAAAGACAAATGCTCAACACAACTTTGAAAGATTTAACACTTAGATATTTAAACCATAAACTTGCATAAAAGATTGAAAGATGGGTGTGGTTGCAACTAGTTCTCTAAAAAACCATAAGATATATCCAAAAGAAGATTCCATATAAGAATAAGTGTTTAGGAGTTGCTTAAAGATTTTAAAGATTTTAGTTACTCTCCTCACTAAGTTTCAAACCTTAATCCTCCTCCCCCTATTTCCAAATGGTTGCTAGATGCTCAAGATAGTGAAGCAACGAGGCCCACCCTAGCTATCATAGTCAACCCAAAGAATTGAGTTTTTACGGAAAGGATGCTCCTTTGCATCATGAGACTATCCCTGGCCTTCACCTTATGTTTCCCTCGTCAATTCCCATTTTATATGGTGACGATGGTGTATTTTAGGTGTCCTAGTTGGTCTAATATATTACTATGACTTAGGAGTAAGTCTTAGGATGTGTTTATGAGTGTTTTGATAAGTTTTAAGTGCGCAAAAACAATGAATTATGCCCCAAACCGAAACTTAAATGGCTTCGGAAAATGTGTTTGCAGATTGTGAATTTGAAGCTTACGAACACATCTAAAGCATGTGAAAGAAACTGAAACTAAGAGATCTATTCCATGTCATTCATCATCCATATACATGTGTAAACTTGAAATAAAATGAGTGAATGAAGGACAAGAACATCTTGTCAAATAAAACAGTATTAGATTATAACCATTTAACCATATAAGTTATCCCATTGAAGATAGCATGCTAAATATTGAAGCACTTGTTGAAAAGAAAACTAATCCCTACACTATATCAATTCTCCACATATGTTTTAGAATTAGGAATGGAAAATACCTTAAGAGATAAGTAAATTGTGGATTCAAAGAACTACTTCCAAAGCATTTAAACCATGAGAGACTGCACTTAATAAAAACCAGAGCATGAAAATGAATCTATGCCTTGGGGGCTTGAGCTAAGATTATTGATGTGTGATGACTACTCTAGAATATTTTAATCACATAGGAACATAATAACCATCAACACATATTTACCTAGCCATACGATTTTGGGGATTTATCTCCCAAGGTGTAGGCAATTTGTTAGGCAAAAATTGAAATGAATAAGAAAACCACTCACAATGGCACAAGGTGGAGGAAAGCCCACCAATTTTTTGCCAAAGAGGGTTGGAAATAAAAATGTAATTACATATTGAAACAAACTAGCCACACAACCTTGTCCTATTGACAAGTGGGGAAAAGGAATAACAAATGATGAAATGAAACTAAGCCCTATCCATACGATATTGTGAGGTTGGATGAGCCGATATCAATCCCAAGGTTTAGGCAACAATGGCTTACAAAAATTAACGTAAAAATAAACAAAACTACATACAAGAGAATGCAAGCCTCAACGGAACTTCCCGGGGGCTTGCTACAATGCTAGAAATGAGTGAGAAAAGGAAGAGACTTGTTACCTACTCAAAGGATTCTCTTTTGATGTGTTGTGTGGGTGAATTTGGGCATCATATCCCCTTGGTCCTGGTAAGAATCTGCAAAAACCAACAAGCTGATGCTTGATGGAAATGTTGCACAGCATAAAAATGTTACGAACAATTTCTTTTTTTTAGGCAGAAATTTTCCACATAAAATCTCCAAGTAAAAATGAAATTGTGTGACCTATCTAAGATGATTATCTACTGAAATATGTAATGGAAAATAAACAGAAAATCAGATTAAGAAAAGCAAGGAGTTTGAATGGGCTTTGCGGGAAGACTCCTCCTCGAGGCTATCCCAACAATCCCTTGAGGAAAACCTGCAAAACTCAAAACAAAGTGTGAAATATACAAGTAGATAACATGCATGGATAAACTAGAAATCTAAAATACTTCACACTATTATCTATCCAACATATATAAACCAGCAAGAATACTCTTTGCTAATCTACTCAAGTAAACTACTTTACCAAACATCTACTCAACACTACACAATAAGAAAGAACCTCACAATGTCACCTCATATGCAAGAAGACAACCAAAAAACTCTTGGTTACTCCAAATCCTGCAAAGCTTTATTAATCCAAATAGGAGAGTGTTGCAGCAACAAGTTGTTCCGAGACTCTCAAGAGAAAAAATGGGATGGATGCAAGATGGCAAGAGTAAGAGAAGTGGGGCAAAATTTCAGTAGAGTAACACTAGCTCAAAGAATGGTGAATAAATGAGTGAGGAGAGGCTCTATTTATTTTTGGAGAGTCAAGCTCACCCCTCTTGGATGAGTTCCAAATGTCAAAAACCAAGCCAAGGAGAGCATCCCAAGGAGAGGGGCATACCACTTAGGGTTTGGGCATGGATTAGTGAGGTGGACGTGAGGTGGGCGGCATGGGACCAAGAATATGGGTGAGGTGGTAGGCTAGGAAAGGTGCACCACTAATGGGAGGGGCCCACAACTCATTTAAATGGTTTTTCAAAGGTTTCTTCATGGGGGGGGTGCAAATCCCCCTAGGGGGCATGAGGAAATGAGTGAACGAATGGGTGAGGGGGCGTGTAAAGGTTAGGGAGTGGGTTGGGTAGGTTAGACATCACCTTTATTTCTCATTTCCATCATTACATTACCCCATTAACTCAAAATTATAAAATTTACATTTTTGACTTAGCAATAAAAATTGTTGTTTTGACTAACTCTGACTCTGACTCCTAGTGGACAAACACCTAGCAAAGTTCATCTGACTGAGATGAAACTTGGTCCAAGGATGTAGGGGGTGCATTTACATTTTATTTGAGCACAGATACCCCTATCAAAAACCCAAGGACCTAGTTTTTACAATAATTTCTCAAAAACAATTAATTAATTAAATAATTAAATTCCCAACCTTAGGAAAATTAATTAACTTTAATTAATTAAAAAAAACCTATCTAGACTGGACGAAATTCCATTAAACTTTCCAAGATGTATTGCATGGTCATTTACATCATTCCTAAACATTGGCTACTAGAAGACCACTTTGTTAGAATGCCCTTCACCACTTTGGAGGAATTATTGCTGGTGTGAGGGAAAAACTCAAGGGAAATTAATAAGGC
>JASDQU010105161.1:81142-92920 GCA_032191745.1 Picea mariana
CTGCACACTCAATAAACTGAGTCAATAGCACCCGTCTACACAAACAGTAACACATCATCTCATCTTTCAATCACATCATAATCAAATATATAAGGTCCAACATCAAAAAGGGTCCAGATCACTTGCGAGCAAGTGTCCTCAAAGAATAAGTGTCCTCAGTGCGCGAGAGCGGGATGTTACACATTTGCACTTGTACTTTTATATCGTGACTCAGAGAAACCACCAGCCATTTGATGCATTGGAACTTCTCAGATCACGGATTCCCAGGTAGACGACCTCTATATTGCACTTCCATTGTTTTGTTGCCTGCAAACATCACCCGGACCTCCGTGATATACAAATTTACTTCTGCACTCCCACATCCTACCATGTTCTATGATACAAAGTTTGCACATGAACATTTCGAGGCCTATAATTTTGGATTCCTGAATAGGAAGAGTGTGTTTCCAATGTTCCTTGACCTGCAAACAAACCTCGAATTTCATGATATACAAATTTCCTTTCGGATGCCTGCATCAACCCCTTTTTTTTCTTATACAGTATGCACTCAAAAGTTTCAATCAATACAATTTGACCATCAGGGCCTCATGTCTCCTTGGGAATCCTTGTCTGCCTAATTTGAAGCCCACCCATCCACTTTCCATGACCATTTCTTGCAATCTCTTCCACGCATCATCAAGTTGGCATGTTCAGATAATTTCCATTTCCTAGTCATTGTTTTTTTTTCCCGCCACCTTCGCACTTCTTTCCAAGTATATGCAATCAGTATATAACTTCTCCAAAAATATGCAAAAAATATCAACATCTGTCTTCTATACTTAAAAAAGTTCCCATTTATCTTTTCCATGTACTTTATCTTTCTCCTCACTTAGTCATTTTTCCGAAAATGTTTAGTTGTGTGGGTTAGAAGACTTGTATGTTCACATTTGCACTTGTGCTTTTATATCACGACTTTGACCGCCCGCTTCCCCATTCCATGTCCAGTCACTTCTCCGATCGCGGATTTCTGGGTAGGCGGGCTCTAGATTGCACTTCTATTGTTCTGTGACTTGAAAACAGTACCTTGACTTCCACGATATACAAATTTACAACTAGACTCACATCACACCATCTTTCGTATAACAGTCTACCAATGATTCCCTCATCGGTGGTATACATTTTTCACTAAAAACTTCTGACACATGCAATTTGACTCTCGGGTCTGAACATCTCCTTTGTAACTATTGTCACCCCATTTTGAACCCCATCTGTCCGCTTTCCATACTTGGCCATTTCTTCGAATTTCTTTTGCGGATCATCGGGTTGGCGAGTTCAATAAATATCCAACTCCTAATAATTGTTTCCTATGACTGCACCCTTTGCAATTACAAATTGGCAATTATATATACGTTGTTATTTCTAATTATGCACTTAGCAAGCGTTAATTCTAAACCAGGATTTGAGGAGATCTCCCATTAATATGCATAAAACCAAAATTTTCTGCATGGTTGTATTATCCCTTCTGAGTGTTTATTTCAAACACCATGCAATTTCATTTGCACGTCGTCGGGTTGGCCTGTCCACGAATTCCAAAAATGAGTTCGACCCATCGTTTCCCTATTCCATACTTATCCAGTTTCCTATAATTCCTCAAATATACAAAGCGGTCGCTAAACTTCCCCATCATACTCTCTTATGTTTTACAAGTATCGCAATCAAAAATTCTGATACATAAAATTTGACCGTTGGACAATCACCTCTCCTGAGTATCCCCATAACCCTATTTTGAATCCTATCCAACCGGTTTTTAGACCTTGCCATTTGTTCCTTGTTCTTCCCTGTCTCCATGACCTTCACACTTGTTTATAATATATATATATATATATATATATATATATATATATATATCTTGTTTGTAAATATGCAATTAGTGACATTTAATTCTAACATCTCATCGTGCAGGAATTGTATAGATTTCCATTGATGGGCGAAAGGCTCGAGGGGATCTCATATTAATAAAAATTAAACCAATATTTGTGGAGCGTTATATTATCCCTTCAGAGTGTTAATTTAAAAATCATGAAATGTCGTTGGCACTTCGTCGGGTTGGCACATTCACGAAACCTCCAACCCTTAATTACTCTTTACCGTACCCACCACCTTCACACTTCTAAATATGCAATAAATAAACTTGATTGCTAACTGTTCACCATACAACACATATAGATATTGTCATTAATTAGTGAAAGGCTCGAGGATCTTCCCCATTGATTAGCATTGGACCAACATTTGTGGAGACTAATATTATTGCCTCCAACTGTTCATTTCAATCATCGTCTACAACAAACGAATGTTCTCATAAACCTATGGCATCATCTCGACAACAGTTCTGTGGAGATATAGTGAACAAATTCGGGCGCGAGGACCAAGAATTCTAGTGGTCTAGGGCATATTCTTATTACTCATCTCTTGATACCCAGAACAAAGTAATTTGGACCTCTGGGATTGCTTGTGCAGGATGTGTCCCTAAATTTTTTGACTGTAAGGAGCTGGTCTCTTGGCGCGCCAATAAATTTATTCCAACCCAAATAATTATTCCACTGCGAGATCCCTCTTCTGTTTCTTTGTCTCCTTAGTTCTTCCACTAGATGTTAAGATTCTCATAACCAACATTGACGTTCAAAGCAAAAGAGTCCAAGCAGTTCCTAAGAATGAATAATAACGGGTTGGACCTCTTGCTCGAGTTCTTGGAAGACCCAATGGTAGTTCATGAAGATATCACAATCTTCTAGGTTAGTTCATTTAGAAATCCATACCAAGAAATTGCCTGGTTGTTTACAAGAATAATGGGACAGGACTTCACAACAACTATTTCTCATATGGCTCTTAATATTTTGTATTTCACAGTCAAGGAACAAGCCATTTTTTATTGGGGCAAGTTGTCTTATGCCTATCCTCTCCTTTAAGTCTGATCTAATTATAACCTGAAAAACTATCAAGCATGGAAATCATTCCTGATCCTGTTACTCGTTGAAGTAAAGTTTCCATCTTGGGAAGGGGGTCTTGGTCTTTTGTGCAAGCAATGTTCAAATTACTAAAGTCAATTCATATCCAAATCTCTTATTATTCTTCCTAGCAACAACCAAATTTGAGCACGATGAAGAATGTCTAGTTTGGGCAATGATTCCTACCTCTAACATTTTCTATAACTCCCGTTGGACCAAAGGAGCTAACTTGGAGTTCATTTGCCTCAATTTTTGTCTAAAGGGCTTAGTTTATTCTTTAAGAGGAATCACATGATGAATTACATCCTCCCTATAGACTTTGAGCTCATCATAACTGAAGGCCAAGACATCCCTATATTCTTTTAATAACTTAACAATTTCATTCCTTTCTTCTATAGGGGTAGTCTTGCCTATCTTTATCATCCTAGGCTCTTCATTAATTCCAATGTTGACTCTAGGTGATCAAATAGTTTCTTATTTGAATCTTCTTTTTGTTTGTGACCATCTAGTCTATCAAAGTCTCTTTCTAAGGACACAACTCGCCTAGGGGGTGCTTTCACCTTATCATCATTTCCAGTATAATTACAACCCTCATCTTTTATATTGATGCCAAAATCAGAAAATTCATGCATACGAGTCAAAAACTTGATAACCTGTTTGTCATCATCAAAAACCTGCCCATGATTCATGTTATCAAGAACCGAGGGTCTAAAAATCACTTCCACCGAAATATGTTCATCAATCAAACTATCTGGAAGCTGAAGCATGGAAGCAGCTACTGCAAGTTCATCAGCCTTTGAATTCTCATCTCTAGGAATAGCAATCAGGTTTAAGCCATCTAGATAAATAATTGGATCTGAAATTGCATTCCTATACCCTTTCAACCTCTCAGACTTGCAAGAAAATTTATTCTTTAACTATTGTATGACCAAGTCTGAGTCTCCTTTGATATTAACGCATTTAACTCCCCTATCCTTGCAAATTTATAAACCAAGGAGCAACACTTCATACTCAGCCACATTATTGGTTGCATCAAACTCCAATCTATAAGAAAACTTCAACACTTTATCATTTGGAGCTTGAAGCACAATTCCAACACCTTTTCTTGCTCTAGAAAAAGCACCATCAAAATTCATGTACCAAACTTTGTCTGACTCATTATCTTGGACTTTATCTTCTAGGAGCATAATGGATTTAGACAAAATAACATAATTTCCAAGACCTTCATCATCATACTTTAATTCATTCTTGGGGTTCTTAGGGTCTTCAACATGATACCTTCTATACACTTCCCTAGTCAACTTGAAAGTCCTTCCATCTTGAGTAAGGAGGGTGGCATAAAATAGATCCATTTGTAAACTACCACCCAAATCTGTAGTTTCCTTTATATTCAAAAACATTCCCCAAACATATGGAACATCAATCACTACAATATCCATTTCAATCATAATATCTAGAAATACTGCTAAGTGTACTTGCAAACCCTTAATCAATCCATTCACTTCAATCGTTTGACTATACAAGGCACAAATGCTATGATAAGGTCAAGATATTATTAATTTCAATTGTTCCATTACTTTCTTAGTCATAACATTAGATCTTTCCCTTGAATCTAGCATGAAATTGTGAAATACTTTGTCATTTACAAGTAAAGAAAGGTATAAAGGCAAATTCTTCTCATTTTTTCTATCCCAACTCTACAAAATCATTGGTGCGTCCTAGTAAGCCACGACTAGTTGCTTCTCCACAACATTTTTAGGGGCTTCTTCTATGGCTTTAAGTAGATTTTCCCTTTGAGAAAGGATCTTCATAATTTCTAACACTAGCACTAAAATCTTTGCATTATTCAACCAATCACCTAAGTCAATATTCCATTTTGCATTAGTAGGCACATTAGACCTAGGAGGGATTGGAGCTACCTTGGGAACACTAGTTTGGCCTTTATCATGACCTTTATTTCCATTCCTTTGTTATGTAATGTCTCTATACTTAGCCATTTCTTCAATCTGTTGGGGTGTGGGCTTGGGCCCATACTTTTCTGTTGCCTTATCAACAACACCATTCATGAAGTTTCCACTATTCACATGTTCAGAAAAATTCAACCAATCATACATGCCCCCATAATACTTTCTACCACGCATATTTATTTGTTCATTTCCTTGATTACCATAATCATCATAACAACCTTCAAGGAAAACTGGACAAGTCCCTTCCTCATGAAACGCACCACAAGGCCTACAATAAGGTATAGAGTGATGATCTACCAAGTTGATGGATTCAAAAGGATTTGGTGGCCTTTGATCATTTTGGGGAGGTATTCTTGGCCACTTATCATTTGGCTTATGTTGTTGTCTATTTTTTTGAAACCTCTCCATAGTAATCAACCTATTTTGCAAGGCATTGATCTGATTAGCATGGTTAACCTCCATTTGCTTAATTAACTGGGTCAATTCCTTAATCCTATCACTTGATGACTCTTGACCCTTTACTTCCTTCTTCTTTTCATCATTAACCTTTGAAGAAGAACCTCTTGTGAAACCAGGAATGTTCGACTTCCTAGCCTCAAGCATATTCTGTTCCATTTTTATAGTTGTAGCTTGTTCTTCTTTTATAGTTTGAGGGTCCTTATCCCTTAAGGCATACATCATTTCACCCTCAAATGTCGCGATATAATAAATCAAAATTGCAGTATCTAAAGGCTTGATGTCATTATGAAGGCTTTTCACCAACTTATTAAACTTAGTGTTAAATTCTACCACAATTTCATTTTCTTTCTTATGGCTAGTGGTAAGAGAGGCAAGATGAAATCTATGTTCTTTTTTATCACCTCATCTATTCATAAACTCATTCAATATTTCCTCAAGGGTGCGAAACTTGTTTTCATAAAAGTCTGTAAGCCATTCGGGAGCATCTCCTTCAAGAGAATATACAAACAAAGTCATATTTACATCTTCCTCATCATGACCCCTACAATATCTTTCCACACACGTCTAAAAGTTGAGGATGTGGGATTTGGCACTTGTAGCATTATTCCTCTGAAATGTAGGAAATTTATCAATAGCTTTTTCAGGAACTGTGTGTGGGGCACCTGGGATTGCTACAAAGTTCAAAGTTCTTAAAGAGATACTCATGATTAAGTTAGGATTATTAGTGGGATTATTAACAATTTGTTGATTATTGGTTTGGAACAAGTATTGGATATCAATGAGTGCTTCTTCTCCAAGACTTTCAAGTAGCCTCCTAGGAGCAAGGTGTCTCAACCTCCTCCTATAAACCTATTTAGGCTCATGGAAAGGATGAATCACCCCACATGAATTGCTCCTAGTAGTATACCTGACAGAATTGTTCAATGGAGTCACCACTTAGAAAGGAACCACACAAAATCAGCCAATACAAGTTCAATGAATTTTTAGGGACTAAATTTTTTATTACTTAGTTATAAAAAAATAAGTTAAGTTGTTTTGACCAAGTATAAATGGATTATCCCTAGCAACGACGCCAAATATGTTGTCATCCTAATACACACTTGCAAACGTGATCAAATTCCATCTCACTTAGTGTATCCTTGGAGACACAATGCCTAGGTTCACAGTCCACACTGTCACCTTGACTGGAACCTCTTCCTTCTAGGTTTACTCCTAGGGAAGCAAAGGGGGGTAGACCCTAGTTACTAGATATGATTTAACTTGAAATTATAGGAGTTGGTTTTAATTGATTAGAATTTTGGGGGGATTACTAACCTGTGATGCTAAGGAAACAAATGCAAGATTCACAATAACTTATGTCAAACAAAACCCTTCACTAAGTCAACTAAGACTAGTGCCCAAGATTTGGGAAAAGGGGTCAACTAAAGTGTGAGGAGGTTGATTACAAAAGATTACAAATATTACAAATATTACAAAATTACAAAGATTACAAAATTACAACTATTCCACAACACAAAGATACAAGTACTTGCAATAATGAATATAAGATATTACAACAATTATGAACAAGATATATGAGATACACAATATACAAATAAACAAGATTAACCAAGTGCTTAAATGTGAGAATCCACAGATAGTCAAAACATGAAGATCATTCACAGAAGGCCAAGCATGCCCCGATAAAAATTTGACTTCTTTTCAATGGAAACCATAAAAACACTCAATATCCAACAAGATGATGCCTCCAAGTGGGATGCACTATCTCTTGTTGGATCACATCATAAAAAGCATTAACCAAAGATATGAAATATTGAAAGACAAATGCTCAATGCAACTTTGAAAGATTTAACACTTAGATATTTAAACCATAAACTTGCATAAAAGATTGAAAGATAGGTGTGGTTTCAACTAGTTATCTAAAAAACCATAAGATATATCCAAAAGAAGATTCCCTATAAGACTGAGTGGTTAGGAGTTGCTTAAAGATTTTAAAGATTTTAGTTACTCTCCTAACTAAGTGTCAAACCTTAATCCTCCTCCCCCTATTTCCAAATGGTTTCTAGATGCTCAAGATAGTGAAGCAATAAGGCCCACCCTAGCTATCATAGTCAGCCCAAAGAATCGAGTTTTTACGGAAAGGACGCTCCTTTGCATCATGAGACTATCCTTGGCCTTCACCTTATGTTTCCCTCCTCAATTCCCATTTTAGATGGTGACGATGGTGGATTTTAGGTGTCCTAGTTGGTCTAGTATATTACTATGAATTAGGAGTAAGCCTTAGGATGTGTTTATGAGTGTTTTGATAAGTTTTAAGTGCACAAAAATAGTGAATTATGCCCCAAACCGAAACTTAAATGGCTTCTGAAAATTTGTTTGCAAATTGTGAATTTGAAGCTTACGAACACATCTAAAGCATGTGCAGGAAACTGAAACTAAGAGATCTATTCCATGTCATTCATAATCCATATACATGTGTAAACTTGAAAGAAAATGAGTGAATGAAGGACAAGAAAATCTTGTCAAATAAAACAGTATTAGATTATAACCATTTAACCATATAAGTTATCCCATTGAAGATAGCATGCTAAAGATTGAAGCACTTGCTGAAAAGAAAACTAATCCCTACACCATATCAATGCTCCACATATGTTTTAGAATTATGAATGGAAAATACCTTAAGAGATAAGTAAATTGTGGATTCAAAGGACTACTTCCAAATCATTTAAACCATGAGAGACTTCACTTGATAAAAAATAGAGCATGAAAATGAAACTATTCCTTGGGGGCTTGAGCTAAGATTAATGATGTGTGCTGACTACTCTAGAATATTTTAATCACATAGGAACATAATAACCATCAACATATATTTACCTAGCCATACGATTTTGGGGATTTATCTCCCAAGGTGTAGGCAATTTGTTAGGCAAAACTTGAAATGAATAAGCAAACCACTCACAATGGCACAAGGTGGAGGCAAGCCTACCAATGTTGTGCCAAAGAGGGTTAGAAAGAAAAATGTAATTACGTATTGAAACAAACTAGCCACACAACCTTGTCCTATTGACAAGTGGGGTAAAGGAATACCAAATGATGAAATGAAACTAAGCCCTAGCCATACGATATTGTGGGGTTGGCTGAGATTATATCAATCCCAAGGTTTAGGCAACAATGGCTTACAAAAATTAACGTACAAATAAACAAAACTACATACAATAGAATGCAAGCCTCAAGGGAACTTCTTGGGGGCTTGCTACAATGCTAGAAATGAGTGAGAAAAGGAAGAGACTCGTTACCTACTCAAAGGATTCTCTTTTGATGTGTTGTGTGGGTGAATTTGGGCATCATATCCCCTTAGTCCTGGTAAGAATCTGCAAAAACCAACAACCTAATGCTTGATGGAAATGTTGCACAGCATAAAAATGTTACGAACAATTTCTGTTTTTTAGGCAGAAATTTTCCACATAAAATCTCCACGTAAAAATGAAATTATGTGACCTATCTAAGATCATTATCTACTGAAATATGTAATGGAAAATAAATAGAAAATCAGATTAAGCAAAGCAAGGAGTTTGAATGGGCTTTGCGGGAAGACTCCTCCTCAACGCTATCCCAACAATCCCTTGAGGAAAACTTGCAAAACTAAAAACAAAGTGTGAAATATACAAGTAGATAACATGCATGGATAAACTAGAAATCTAAAATACTTCACACTATTATCTATCCAACATATATAAACCAACAAGAATACTCTTTGCTAATCTACTCAAGTAAACTACTTTACCAAAGATCTACTCAACAATACACAATAAGCAAGAACCTCACAATGTCACCTCATATGCAGGAATACAACCAAAAAACTCTTGGTTACTCCAAATCCTCCAAAGATTTATTAATCCAAATGGGAGAGTGTTGCAACAACAAGTTGTTTCGAGACTCTCAAGAGAAAAAATGAGATGGATGCACGATGGAAAGAGCAAGAGAAGTGGGGAGAAATTTCAGTAGAGTAACACTAGCTCAAAGAATGGTGAAGAAATGAGTGAGGAGAGGCTCTATTTATTCTTGGAGAGGCAAGCTCACCCCTCTTGGATGAGTTCCAAATGTCAAAAACCAAGCCAAGGAGAGCATCCCAAGGAGAGGGGCATACCACTTAGGGTTTGGGCATGTATTAGTGGGGTGGACGTGAGGTGGGGGGCATGGGACCAAGTATATGTGTGAGGTGGTAGGCTAGGAAAGGTGCACCACTAATGGGAGGGGCCCACAACTCATTAAAAAAAAATTTCAAAGGTTTCTTCATGAGGGGGGGTGCAAATCCCCCTAGGGGGCGTGTAAAGGTTAGGGAGTGGGTTGGGTAGGTTAGGCATCACCTTTATTGCTCATTTCCATCATTACATTACCCCATTAACTCAAAATTATAAAATTTACATTTTTGACTTAGCAATAAAAATTGTTGTTTTGACTGACTCTGACTCTGACTCCTAGTGGACAAACACCTAGCAAAGTTCATCCGACTGAGCTGGAACTTGGTCCAAGGATGGAGGGGGTGACTTTACATTTTATTTGAGCACAGATACCCCTATCAAAAACCCAAGGACCTAGTTTTTACAATAATTTCTCAAAAACAATTAATTAATTAAATAATTAAATTCCCAACGTTAGGAAAATTAATTAACTTTAATTAATTAAAAAAAACATATCTAGACTAGATGAAATTCCATGAAACTTTCCAAGATGTCTTGCATGGTCATTTACATCATTCCTAAACATTGGCTACTAGAAGACCACTTTGTTAGAATGCCCTTCACCACTTTGGAGGAATTATTGCTGGTGTGAGGGAAAAACTCAAGGGAAATTAATAAGGCTTAAAAGCCCAATTAATAATGCGAGGATAAAAAAACCTCGTTGAAAGGAACTCTCCTAATGAAGAAAATCCTAGGCATCCGACCTAAGTATGATCCATGCATACCTATTACATTATTAAGTCCAAAAGGGTTGGATCCAATGATATAGACAATAAAATATAGATTACCATACATTAATCCAATAAGGCACCTTGAGGTAGTGGTTGAGGTCACTGACAAACTAGCAAAATAAAAAATATAGATTATTATACATCAATATTTTTATCTCAAAATTTAAAGAATTACTTTGAAATGTGGTTAATTAATTAAATTTTTTAAATATGTAATATAATGAAAAAATGAGAATTTTTATAAAAGAAAATATTTTCATTATTAGAAATGAAACACCAAAATAGTTACTTTAAAATAAAAATGTTTATTTATTTATATTTAAATATATCATTTAACCACCAAAATAGTTATTTTAAATATGGTTATTATTAGTCCCTACCGAAGGCAAGGGACTACAATGATCGATAATTCGTTGACTTCATATTAATCTGTCATTTGAGTAAAAAAATTTGCATCGTCTGTATTGTTCGTACTATAGAAGCAAAAACACTATTATATATATATATATATATATATATATAAACTTATATGTCATCGTCTCATTAGTTTTGATCTTAGTCGCTCTTTTCTAGTTTTTATTACATTTTAACCGAAATGTTTACAAATTGAAAGTTCTGAGCATCGACGTTGTTTTCTTATTATTATTGTTTTTTTTTATTAATGTATTTGTCCTATTATTATTAGTCCTTTGTTTGTATTTGTATTGAAATGTTTGCATACCGAAGGTTTAGATCATTGACACTTTTTTTGAAGTGCTTGAATAAGCCTGACATCTTAAATGTTCACATGGCGCAAGGTCCTAAAACAGGCCTAACAGCTTCAATGTTTGCATACCGTGAAGCCCTTACATAGTGTGGTAGGCTTAAATGTTTAACTATATAACTTCTCAGAGTACATTTTTCCTCGAAACTTTTCATACAATGTTGCAGTGAATTTGGACAATATTGTTGTTCACTGCCACTTCAATAGGCATTATATGTTTCATACTTCTTCTAGGATTTGAATGAAATTTCTTCATCATTGAATCTACATACATTGTTTATTGGTTCGGTGAGTGGTTCTTCTTCGATGGTTCGTCGGTTGTTGCATGTTTTTCTTTGGTTAAAATTTTCAAGGTTGGGGTTCTACATTTGCAGTTGGATCTATTATTTTTTTCCCTTTGCGGGGTCTAGGTGGTGCACCCACAATTCGACCTGCGCTTCTGTCGTTCATCGTTTTGGACTAAGTTTCGATGCCATAGTTTTATTTTCTATTCCTTCTTTTGTTGTTCAATGTTTGCAGTTTGCAAGTAGGAATGCTTGCTTATTTCTATTGGCATGCTCGTCATACGTTTCTGGTTCCTTCTGTGTTTCAGCTGCAATTTGGTATTCATTGGAGATACATATGTTGTTTGTT
>JASDQU010105161.1:93085-107807 GCA_032191745.1 Picea mariana
GGGGCAGGGGGGGTGCTTTGCAGTGTTCAGACCCTACATGCGGGAGTTGACCTGTGGTTGTATTTTTTGCCATGTCTGGCGAGGCCGAGATCTAGCACCATTTCTGTGCTCGCTTGTTCTGGTGTGAAATTTTTCTGATACTTCAGTGTTTACGTGATACAAAAAAGTGGCATAAGAAATAATTGGACAACTACATGTGCAATTGCAGTGTCCACTATTTTTTTTGTTAAGATAAAACATGTGCAAAAACTCACTTATTAACCATATATGGTGAGATGTGGCCATATGAAAATACAACTTATTTATCCTTTACACAGACTAGTGTGACCATGATACAGTTTGTCTTGTACCTGAGATAAGATACGTACACGAAAGATACAACAAAATTATATTTCCATGTCTAGAAGCATATCTGGATACTTTGCCATAGAAAATCAAAAATATTAATCTATGTCCATGCAATTTATTAATACTTTTTGCTTTGTAATATATTTTGGGTAGGGAAAAACTTTATATATTTACAACCATGGATGTAGAAAAGGAAAGGTTCATGTTTCTGACTATATTTTATGCTATCTGTTGATTCACATTTACTATATGTACATATTACGTTTTCTTCGTTGCATACCATATTTTTTTCATGTTCATTGTATTTTGTGTGTTCCCACATTCAAACAAACATATTTATGGAGAAAACAAAGTAGCCTTAAGTACAACAGTGGAAGACGAGATACAAGGGTGTTGGGTATGTGTTATATTCTTTGCATGTGTGTGTGTGGGCATGTCAGATATGAAAACTACGTCTGACGATCCCTCTAGTAGTGCACTTTGTGTTGTGTGTGCCAGGTGCTTTCCTAGGGGGGTCCCAGGGGGGGGCAGGTATGCCCCCCCTGATTATGCGCAGAGTTTAGGGTAGCGCCCCAAATTTTTTTTTGGGCGGTTTTTGCTATTTTTAGTGGATTTTGCTATTTTTAGCGGTTTTGTAAATTAGTCCAATATTAAGGGATTAAGGTTTTGGTATCTACATAATACCTAAAAATATTGTATATATATTGTATGGTGAAGAGTGAAATTCGATATAATGAATATAAGAAAGGTTTTCCCGATTGAGGGTCTCCGGTATAAAAAATTTGTATACTATGTGTATGAGCCATTGATTAAATTTTGTTTTTCTTAAGAATCTATATGCATCGCTTTACTTCACAGGTTTACAACTTACATGTGGTATCAGAGCTCATTTTTGGCTTTAGAGGGATGCCTTTGCTCCTGAGGGTTTGGCTCAGTCTTGATAGATCAATTTTATGTTGGGTCTGTGATAAACCTAGGTTTAGTGGGAGATTTTGTAGTGGAGATTCAAGTATAGAAAGAGGAATGGAGAGCTCATCTAGAATCGAGATAGATAATCTCAACGATAAAAACTTTGAGCTATGGGAGCTCAAGATTGGGGACCTTCTTGTAGATAAAGAACAATGGATCGTTGTGGATCCTGGTACACAACCTACTGGTACACCATCTACTAGCACATAGGCTATTGGTACACAACCTACTAGTACACAAACTACTAGTACACCAGCTATTGGTATGTCGAAGGAAGATTGGGAGAAGTTGGACAGAAGAGCAAGGAGTATTATTCGACTCCGCCTGGTAGATTCAATTTTGTTGAATGTCTTGGGAGAATCTATAGCCAAGGAGCTATGGGATAAGTTGGGTATTTTTTATCAATCAAATTCCCTGGTAAACAAGTTGTTTCTTCGAAATAAGTTGTATCATCTTAGTATGGAATATGGAGATTCTATGACAGAACATATAAATGCCTTTAATACTCTAGTAAGTCAACTTGTCTCTGTTAATATTATTATTGCAAAAGAAGATAAGTTTATTACTTTGTTATGTTCTTTTCCAGGATCTTGGAATAATCTGGTTGTATCAATTGGTAGTACCACTCAATCTATATTGAAGTATGAGGATGTAGTTTCATCCTTGTTATCTGATAGAGAAGAAAATAAAGGTACTGAGAATAGATAATGGTGGAGAATTCTATGGAAATGAATTCGAAGAATTCTGTAAGAAGTGTGGTATAGCAAGGCAAAATACTACTCCATACACTCCTCAACAGAATGGAGTTGCAGAAAGGATGAACAAGACACTGATGGAAAAAGTAAGGAGCATGCTCAGCGATGCCGAGTTAGGACAATAATTCTAGGCAGAGGCAGTGGGTACAACATGTTACATGGTCAATCGATCACCTTCATCAATGTTGGATGATAAAACTCCACACGAGGTATGGTCTGGAAAGAAACCCTCTCTTGAACATCTTAGAGTGTTTGGTTGTGATGCTTATGTACATGTTCCAAAGGAAAATAGGAGTAAGTTGGATAAAAAGGCTGAAAAGTGTATCTTTATTGGTTATAAAGATGGTGTGAAAGGTTATAAACTTTGTAACCCATAAACCAATAAGACTGTTTACAGTCGAGATGTTGTTTTCGGAGAGGTAAAATATGTGTCCAAACAGGAATTCCTACCAACGCAAGACGAACCTGAGAAAATAGAGCTTGAGTTGGATGATGCAAAATCTGAATCATCTGAAGAAGATGAAGCATAAGAAGAAGAAGAAGAACCTCATACCCCAGTATTGAGGAGATCAGTGAAAGATAAAAGGAAACCAAAAAGGTATAGTCCACCTGATTTCTATTCCAATTTTGCTTTATTTGTTACTGATAATGATCCCAGAACTGTCAGGGAAGTAGTGAATTCAGAGGATAGTAAACTCTAGAAGAAGGCCATGGTTGAAGAAATGGATTCCTCGGATAAGAATGAGGCATAGGATATAGCTAAGTTGCCAGCGGGGAGAAAATATGTTGGTAGCAAATGGTTGTTTAAGAAGAAGTTTAATGCAGAAGGTAAAGTGGAGAAATACAAAGCTCGGTTAGTAGAAAAAGGTTATTCTCGGTTAGAGGGAATTGACATTGGTAAGATTTTTTCTCTTGTTTCTAAGTTAACTTCTATTAGATTTATTTTATCTATTGCTGCTTCTTTTGATATTGAAGTGGAACAAATGGATGTGAAGACAACATTCCTACATGGGGATGTGGAAGGAGATATCTACTTGAAGTAGCCAGAAGGATTTGTAGTGAAGGGAAAGATAGAGTTGGTCTGTAAGCTAAAGAAGTCACTATATGGTTTGAAGCAATCACCTAGGATGTGGTACCAAAAGTTTGACACATACATCCTTAGATTGGGATTTGTAAGAAGCAGGGTTGATCACTGTGTATATTCCAAGCACGTTGTCAATCACTTCATTTATGTAGTGTTGTATGTTAATGACATGTTGTTGGTAGGAAATAACATGGATGTTATCAAGCAGGTGAAATTGCAGCTATCCTCCAAATTTGACATGAAGGATCTCAGTGATACTAACTTCATTATGGGAATGGAGATTAAACGAGATCGTGAAAACATGAAACTTTGGTTGAATCGGAAAAAATATGTGGAGGCGATATTGCAGAGGTTTAATATGCATGGAAGTAAACCGGTCAAGGTTCCTATTCCTATAGGTGTAAAGTTATCTGCAGATCAATGTCCGAAGACATAGGAAGAAGAAGAGGACATGTCCCATGTTCCATATGCTAGTGTAGTTGGCAGTTTGATGTATCAAATGGTCTATACTAGACCAGACATTGTACATGCAGTGGGAGTTTTGAGCAGGTATATTTCAAAACTAGGGAAGGAACATTGGACAACAGTAAAGAGGGTGTTCAGGTATCTTCGTGGCACTACCAACTATGGACTGTGCTACCAAGGAAGACCAAGATTGGACAGAGTGTTGGACATACATGGCTTTGTTGATGTAGACTGGGCTGGAGATCTGGATTGTAGAAGATATACAAGTGGGTATGTGTTTAACCTATTTGGAGGAGCAATCTGTTGGATGAGAAAAAGACAGGTTGTAATGGCACTCTCAACTATAAAATTTGAATACATGGTAGCCACTCATGCAAGCAAGAAAGTAGTATGGTTACAAAGATTGTGTTTAGGTATTGGGTTGGTACAACAAGAAGTGAGATTAGATTGTGATAGTCAGAGTGCAATCTTCCTGGTAAAGAACCAAGCTTATCATTCGAAGACAAAGTATATTGATGTTCAATATCACTTTGTGAGAGACATGGTTGAGGAAAAGAAGGTGTTGCTAGAAAAGGTTGACACTTTGAAGAATGTTGCAGATTCATTGACAAAGTCTGTGAGCACAAAAAAGTTCTCCTGGTGTAGAGTAATAATGGGCATTGCTGCCCTGGATTGTTGACTATATAATCCCCTGGACCCCTAGATACAAAGAAATCAACAAGTGGGAGAATGTTGGGTATCTGTTATATTCTTTGCATGTGTGTGTGTGTGGGCGCGTCAGATATGACAACTGCGTCTGATGATCCCTCTAGCAGTTTTCTTTGTGTCGTGTTCATCGAGCGCTTTCATAGGGGGTCCCAGGGGGGGGCAGGTATGCCCCACCCTGGTTATGTGCAACGTTTGACAATGGGTGGTAATTTTTTTTGTTGGGCAGTTTTTGCTATTTTTAGCGGATTTTTCTATTTTTGGTAGTTTTGTAAATTAATCTCGGATTAAGGGACTAGGGTTTTGGTATCTACAGAATACCTAAAAACATTGTATATATATATTCTATGGTGAATGGTGAAATTCGATATAATAAATATAAGAAAGGTTTTCTTGGTTGAGGGTTTTCGGTATAAAATCTATGTGTACTCTGTGTATGAGCCATTGATTAAATTTTGTTTTTCTTAAGAATCTATATCCATTGCTTTACTTCGCAGGTTTAAAACTTATAGAGGGCATATGCTTGTACTGTTATTTCATATTCCGTTGTTTTGTATTTCATCTATTGTCTGTATATGTGTTCACCTTGGTTGTTGTATGTAGATATTTCGTGCCTTCCTTCATAGTAAATTATCTTCATTAGATGTCTTCTTTTGTCCATTGTATTTTTCATGCATTCTTGCATTTGAACAAATAGAGTGGTTGGAGAGGACGATGGACTCTTTGGCACGAATATAGACGACAAGTTGCAGAGGTGCATACCGGTACTATTATTTCATATTCCAGTATTTAGTATTTCATTTATTGTCTGTGTATTTGTTCTACTTGTTCGACTACTTTTCACCATTTGTACTATGTGTATATACTACAAATCTTTCTTCTTATTCTCATGTGAATCATATTCTCTTTGTTGCTACATTGAAATAAATAAAACTGTATTTCTTTATTTTACATGTCTTTCTTCATACTAACTTGTCTTCATGTCCACTGTATACATGGAATTGATACCTTGGAAAAAACAAATTGATTGGAAAGGAAGATGATTTCTTATATGAAACAATAGAGGGTTCTATTGTGCAATCTTTGAAAAGGTATACCAACTGTGCTAGTAAATTAAACATGCAAAACGGGTTGGGGCCTATAATATTGAACTAGAAAATGACGATTTGGCAACAATGGGCTTTTGTGCCCTCCCCATTTCTAATTTTTCCATTTTCTATTATCGCTTTTTCTTTTTGATTTCTCTGCTTAGTCGTCTTTCCAAAATTGTCTTGGTGCACGGGTTGGCAGACTCATGGGTTCAAATTTATGGTTGTGCTTCTACCTTATTCCATACTTACCCACTTTGTCGATTGTGGGTGCCATGCTGGTGGGTTCAAGATTGGGTGTATTGCCTCAAAGGTTCTGCGATATACATATTGGCCCTCTTGTCCTGCCATCACACCCTATTTACTATTTTACAATTTTCGAGTCAAAAAATATGAGGGTTACAATTTGACCCTCGGGTCCTCATGTTTCTTCTGTATCCCTTCACACTGTATTTCATATTCCATTTCCTTCGACCCTACATGTGTCATTAAGAAAAATAATGGAAAATATACAATGAATATGCTCTTTTAGTCCTTCTGATGTTCATCTACACATGCTTGCATCAGAAAATAGTTGGACTAGTGAAATGCCCATGAGCAGTCAATCATTCCAAATATCAACAGACCGATAAGGCCAAAGGTAAATATGCATACATTATGTTATTCTTATGTTTACCAAACAAATATCTGCATCTATTTGTTCATCTATGGTATGGTGAATATGTTGATGTCATTTGCAACACATACTTTGCAGTTTACAATAAGTATCAACAAGTGAAAGTGAGATGTCGAACATAGCGCAGGCTCCGCAAACTAAGAGGTCTAGTTGCAAAACCTTGGCTCCATAGTTCATCCAAGCTATGCGTCTACTTGTACATTCATGGTAGGAAAAAAAAAGAAAACAAAAAAAATAATTCACTTTACCATTCACATACTTTTCATGTTCAAAATTCTCACCAAGTCTAAACTTGTAACACTCAAAATACTATCAATATAGGGCTTGAACAACCGCCGAACTGGACAAGTGTTCATCAGGGACATAATGGTCATCTATTGCACCTACTTGGACAAGGAAAACAAAACTAGATCCATTATGCATGTTGAGATGACAGGCAAGGAGGCCCTCATGACAATTACACTAAATATTCCTACACAACTTGTACACAAACATGTAGAAAATATATTGCCAGCTAATGGGATATCCATTACAAATTTTATTATATTTCTCAAAACTATATATGACCATGATGATTGTGATCAGATTATATCGCACAAAGAAACAAGTATCGTGGAAAAAATCCCCACTATTTTTTCAGAATATTGTTTCGTCCCCGACACAACTGTCAGCCAACTTGCACAGAGCAACAGAATTTACCCAATCAGAACCATTGGCGTAGATGTGAAAATCATGAGAAAACCTGGCTCACAACACATTCTCCATATAAAAGATGGAGAGTCAAACAATGACAAGGCAATGGTACTGTTCTCCATATCAAGTTTTTTTCCTTTTCTTTCGCATGTCCATGTATCTCAATTAAGTTACAAAATTATTGCATTGTTCTATGTTGCAGCTGCAATTGTTCGATACCTATTCAAATTTTTTTTCGTCAGTCGAACAACAATTGCATAAAGGCAAATTTCCACTTATTCTCTTAAAAAATATAACAAAGAAAAGAGATGGTAAAGAAAGGACCTTTCGCACAACTCAATCAACATTTGTAACGGAGTTTCGAGTAGACATACTATAGGATGTCAAGAAGCTAAATATATCTACAACTATTGTGCATATACATCTACATCTTCATCCTCCCTTTGTTCATACAAATAGTCTTGACCAAATCTCTACATTTTTTTGTTTTTGTTTCTAATTTTTTTGGGGGGTGCAGTTGTAAATTATATTGTTAATTATATTAACTGTTATGCTAATGTTTCCAGGTTGAAGGTGTTTTGGTTGCAGCGAATGTGTACTTGAACCCCTTTGATCCTGTGTGTGCGAAATGCAACTCTCCTGCTTCTACTTCTGCCTTCATAAGTGAAGATACGAAGGATTGTCTGGGATGCAATAAAAAATGTCCATGCATATATAAACATTGCCTCAATGCTGCTATCTGAACCATTGGAAACACAACCGTGGAGTGTACAATTCGACAGCCTCTGTTACAAGATGTGATTCCAGTTAACAGAATTTCCATATGAACCATACCTACATAAAAAGGCAAAGATCGTCTACATGCTTCGTGACTTTCGGATACATAGAAAATTTACCTTAAATGAGGATAATGCGATATTGCATATTGGCTGTAAAAAAAAATGTGTATCAAGCTTTGTCAGGAAACATAAACCAATGGGACAATGTGTTTTTTTTATATATCGAATTTTTTGATATATAATGGAATTCCATTTTTTGTTCAATATATCAATGTATCAATACAATTGGTGTTTACTTGGTTCTTGGTTGTATGCTTCGCTCTAGAAAATTAATAATACAGTCAGGATCTTTGCATTTTTTCTATGATCTTAAAGACTACAAAGGACATGCTTTTCCCTTTGATATAAGTTTTGTGACGCAAATGTGGTGTGTGGCTCGTTTTATCACTTTTGTTTGATCGATGAACTTAACAAAATTAATCTCCTGGAATAATTTGAAATAAAATAATATATACTATGTGAAGTCCAATGGAATTATCATATCAATGAGAGGACATTAAAATTTAAATGTGTTGTTTTTATACTTGTGATGAACAGTACAATAACTTTACTTAGACATCCCAAAATTGATTTTCCTTGTGGTTTTTTATGCTTCTCTTATTTATACAAGCAGATCCTAGAAACTATAAGCATCGCTCACTGTATCTATTCCTTCCTTGAAGAACCTGTTCACATGTTTAGTGCACTTCATAGTTATTGTTAAGACCATCAATAACACTTTGTTACACCAATTTCAACTTCCGAAAATTGCCATTCCCTTTCTTTTCCACCCCCTACTTTCCCTTCTGGTTACTTATTCGTTTTTGGGAAATTGTATGGGTGCGGAAGTTGGTAGATTCACATGTTCATATTTTCACTTGCTTTTATATCACTAGTCCAACCGGTCGCTTCCCCGTTTCATATTAAAAAACGTTTTGGATCACAGGTTGACAAATAGGCGGGTTCAACATTGCATTTCCATTGTTCCGCCGCTTGCAAATAGCACTCGGACTTCCATGATCTACAAATAAGTAAACAAATTCCCCATTATCTTGTTTTTATCACTTTTCATTGGTCGATGAAGTCAACAAAATTAATCTCATAGAATTTGAAATAAAAGAATATATACTTTGCAAAGTCCAATGAAAGTATCATATCAACGAGATGACATTAAAATTCAAATTCATTGTTGTTATACTTGCGATGAAGCTGGCAGTACAATAACTTTACTTATACATCCCAAAATTGATTTTCTTGTAGCTTTTGGACGCTTTTCTTATACATACAGATCCTAGAAACTATAAGCATGTCTCGTTGTATATATTCCTTGATTGAAGAACATGTTCACATGTTTATTTCACTTCATAGTTACTTTTAAGACCATCAATGTGCTTTCTTACACCAATTCCTGCTTCCAAAAATTTCCATCCCCTTTTTGTTTTTCCCTCTGCATTGCATTTCTAGGTGCGGGAGTTGGCAGATTCATGTCTGCATATTTCCACTTACTTTTATATCACCAGCCTAACCAGTCATTTCCCTATTTCATATTGAACAAATGTTTTTTCTCGCGGGTTCTCGGATAGGCGGGTTCAACATTGCATTTACATTGTTCTGCCACCTGCAAGCAACAACCTGACTTCCACGATCTACAAATTAGCAAACAAATTCCCCTTTATCTCGTTTTTAGCACTTTTCCTTGATCGATGAAATTAGAAAAATTCATCTCCTAGAATAATTTGAAATAAAAGAATATACACTGTGCGAAGTCCAATGGAACTATCATATCAGCAAGAGGACATTAAAATTCAAATTCGTCATTGTTCTACTTGTGGTTAAGCTAATAGTACAATAACTTTACTTAAACATCCCAAAATTGATTTTCTTGTATCTTTTCGATGCTTCTCTTATACAAACAGATCCTTGAAACTATAACCATGCCTCGCTTTCTTATACCAATTTCCATCAATGGGCGCTTCTTATACCAATTCTCGCTCTCGAAAATTGAAATCCCCTTTATTTTTTCCCTTTGCTTTCCCTTTCTAGTTACTTACTCATTTTTCGGAAAATGTCTAGCTGCAGGAGTTGGTAGATTCATGTCTTCAGATTTCCCTTGTTACTTTATATCACCAGGCCGACCGACCGCTTCCCTGTTACATATTGAACAAACTTTTTGAATGGTAGGTTCCCGGATAGAGGGGTTCAACATTGCATTTCCATTCTTTCGCTACCTACAAACATCACCCAGACATCCGTGATCTACAAATTAGCTAACAAATTCCCCTTTATCTCTTTTGTTTTCAATTTATGTTTACTTGGTCCTTTTTCTGAATGTCCCTTTTCCAAATGTCTCCTCTTTTTATATACAGCACCTAAAGTTCCGCAATATACAAATTGACCTTCGAAATATGTCATTGCCTCCTGTTGCATATTATGCGGTTTGCATTTAACAGTTGGAGTAAATACAATTTGACCATCAACCCCTCATGTCTCCTGAGTAAATCTTGTGGGACTCTTTTCAAGCCCGCCAATATTTCATGTTCCGACTATGTCTAATGATTTTATATCATGAGTTCGACCATCTTCTTGTCCATTGCATACTTGACCACTATTACCATCGTCGGTGCCTGGCCAGGCTTCCTCAACAATGTGCTTCCAATGTTCTGCTACATGTAAAGATCACCTGAAATTTCGTGATATACAAATTGATGGCCGAAATCTGTCGTTGTGACGTGCAATTTGACCATCGGCCCCTTACGTCTCCTGGGTATATCTTGTGGATCCTGGAAACTATAACCATGCCTAGCTTTCTTATACCAATTCCCATCAATGGGCCTTTCTTATACCAATTCCCACTTACAAAAATTTCCATCCCCTTTCTTTTTTCCCTCTGTTTTCCCTTTCTAGTTACTTACTCATTTTTCAGAAAATGTCTAGATGTGGGAGTTGGTGGTTCACTTATATAGATTTCCCCTATTACTTTTATATCACTAGCCCGACCGACTGCTTCCCCATTTCATATTGAACAAACTTTTTGAATCGCGGGTTCCGAGATAGATGGGTTCAACATTGCACTTCCATTGCTCCATCACCTACAAACAACACCCAGACTTCCGCGATCTACAAATTAGCAAAAAAACTCCCATTTATCTCTTTTTCTTTCAATTTCTGTTTACTTGGTCATTTTTCCAAAAGTTTCCTTTTTTCGAATGTCTCCTTCATTTACATACAACACCTGAAGTTCCGCAATATAAAAATTGACCCTCGCAACAGTTCGGGTAGATACAATTTGACCATTAGCCCCTCACGTCTCCTGGGTAAAGCTTGTGGGCTTGTTTTCAAGCCCGTCAATATTTCCTATTCTGACTATGTCTAATGCTTTTATATCACAAGTCCGACCAACTACTTGTCCATTGCATAATTGGCCACTATTACCATCGTCGGTTCTTGGCCAAGCTTTTTCAACATTGCACTTCCACTATTCCGCTACGTACAAAGAGCACCCAAAATTCCGCGATATACAAATTGATGGCCAAAATATGTCACTGTGACGTGCAATTTGACCATCGACCCCTCACATTTCCTGGGTATATCTTGTGGCCCTTTTTTTGAAGCCCACCCAACCGCTTTCCATACTTAAGCATTTATTGAAATCTATTTCACAGATTGGCGGGATGACGAAATGTGCAATGCTTGCTCACTCTTCACCATCCCTACTACCTTCATACTTTCTAGATATGCAATTAAATATTTAATGCTAGTAGTTCATCCTGCAAGAACCATTAAGATTGTCATTAATGTCTGGAAGGCCGGAGAATATTTTTCATTAATACAAATTAAACCAATATTTGTGGAGAAGAATGTTATCCTTTCCAAGCATTCATTTCAAACATGATTCAATCTTTCATGCATGGGCCAGTTGGCACCTTTACGAAATATCTAACTCTTAATCGTTCTCCATCGTCACCGCCACCTTCGCACTTTTTTGTAAATATTCAATTAGTAAGCTTTAATCGTAACAAGTCAGTATGCATGAACCCTGGAGATTGTCATTGATCAGCAAAAGGCTCGAGGAGATCTTCCATTGATACGCATTAAACCAAGATTTGGAGACAATTATATTATCTCTCCTCAATTTCCATTTCAAACATAAATTCTCGTTAACTTATGGCAAAAATTGCATAACAGTTATGTCCAGATATAGTAAACACCCTTGGACATTATGGCTAGAGGTACCAGTATTCTAGGGCATATTCTTACTACTCATATCCCTCCACCCAGGAGAAAAAAAGGAGATGGTCCCTTGGTGCATCGAGAGATATATTTCAAGACAAAAAATTTCAATGCAACCCTTCCTGCTCAAAAAAAATTCCGACTTGCATTGATACCTGGCGCAGATGTTGATGCGATGGATTTCGAGCCGGAAGAAGATGATCTGATGGACGATGGTACGCCAATGGATGATGGAAATGCAAAGACTAGTCCCACTACTATGACCAAATTGAAATCAACTATAACGGGCGACACTTCCGAACTCGGTGATGGCAGTCCTGACAACACCAAAAGAATGGGTTACAGAAAAGAAATTGACGTTGAATGCAATAGCCTCTTTGTAGCCTGAAAGTAGGAATTCCAGAGGTCCAGATTAGTACATTCTGGGTGGAGGTCTTTCACTGTAAGGAAATGATCTGTTGATGCTCCCAGATATATATTTCAAGCCAAAAAACTATTCAATTGCAGGACCACTGCCCTATTCTATGGATATGCAATTAACATCTTAGGGAAAGAGGACCAGAACTCCCCCTGGTGCAAGGCATATTCCTACTAGTCATCTCCTTCTGCCTATAATGGATTAATTTGGGCCTCTGGAATTGCACGTGCAACCTTTTCCCTTGAAGTTTTCAAATGTGAGGAGTTGAATTCTTTGTGTGTCCTAACTTTCAGTTTCGGGCTATTATATTTTCTCTGCAATGTTTTTCGTCTTCTTCCTCACAGGAAGCTTGTGAGAACTATGAATTTTACCACATGGTTTTTTTTCATCTACTTCAAGCCAAGGATTTACTCCACTGTGGACCCACTTCCCATTTTATTTGTCAGCTCAGGTCTTCTGCAAAATATTGAGATCGGGGCACCGGACAGTGATCCACCGAGGAGAAGGCTGCAAGGATTTCCTGGAAAAAAAAATCATGGTAATCAGTTTTCTATGCATGTTGAATAGAATATCGATGGCTCCTGCTTGTTGTAGATCCCATGCCTATGTCTATGGAAAATATGTTTAGTGTTTTGGACCAAAGAACTCGGTCCAATTTCTAAGCATAGATATATAGTGCTCGGTATTGTTTTGTTTTAATGGATTTACTATTAAAAAAATTTCCTTGGTAGTCTTGTTTGTTGCTTCTTTTCTGGATTTAACACCTCTTCTCATTGGCATGGTTTGACAGTCTCGTAGTTCTTTGATATTTTATTCACCTACGTAATTTGTTCTAAAATGGAGCATTTAACAATTTTATGGCAATGCACTGTGTCGATCCATCAGGATTTTATGGAAACAAAAAAATGAATTTCAGACCGTTTTCAAACCAACGTTCATTTCCATTCGTGATGCAGATAGAACATAGCAATACCAAATCACAATGTTTTAGGAAGATCGTCATTCTTTTTTCTAGAGATGCAATTATTAATCTTTAATGATAACAACCCATAATGCAAGAAGTTTAATACTTAAGTTAATATGTTACAGTCATGGAAGAATGTATCTAATCTTCAAGAAATCATTTATTGGTAATTACTAGAAACTAATGGTTTAGAAATAATGGGGCTTGCTTGAACAATTCCCTCTTTCGAAAATTTCCCTCTACCTTTCTATTTTCCTACTCTTTTATCCCCTGTAGTTTCTGTTTCTGGTTATTTAGTCGTTTTTTCCGAAAATGTCCTGTTGTGTGGATTGGCGAATTCACATGTTTCGATCGAGTGCTTCCACTATATCTAAATTGCACTTTCAATTGTTCCATGATCTGTAAACAACACTCTCACTTATGTGATATCCATATTTACTTCTGGACTCCCACACCATCCCCTCTTCTATGTTACACATTTTGCACTCAAATGTTCTGATATATACAATTTGACAGTCAGGGCCTTATGTCTATTTGGGAACCCGTCACCCTTTCTTGAGGCCCATCCGACTGCTTTCCATACTTGACCATTTCTTGATATCTCTTTCATGGATCGTCGAGTTCGCGGGTTCAGGAAATCTCAAATGTCTAGTTTCTCTTTCCTGTGCCTGCTACCTTCAGATTTATTTCCAAGTATATGCAATATGTATACAAATTCTCCCATCAACATACAGAAAAGATCTTTCCAGGAAATGGAATATCTATTGCAGATTTGAATATATTGGACCTTCTTTTCCCTCTTCTATACTTGACCAAATCCACGTTTGTTTTTTCCCTCTACTCTCTTTCTTGTCACTTAGTCGTTTTTCCAAAAATGTCTCAATGCACGCGTTGGCTGAATAACGGGTTCACAATTGCGCTCGTGCTGTTATATCGTGACTCAAACAAAACCACCAGTCATTCGATGCATAGGCACTTCTCAGATCACGGATCCCCTGGCAAGTGGCCTCTATATTGCACTTCCATTGTTCTGTTGCCTACAAACATCACCCAGACCTCTGCGATATACAAATTTACTTATGCACTCCCACATCGTACCATGTTCTATGATACACAATTTGCACACAAAATTTTTGAGTCCTACAATTGTGGATTCCTAAATAAGTGGAGTGCATTTCCAGTGTTCCTTGACCTACAAACAGCCCCCTATCTTCTGCGATATACAAATTGTCTTCCAGTTGCTTGCATCAACCCCTTTTCTGTCTTATATAGTATGCACTCAAAAGTTCTGACCAATACAATTTGACCATCGGTGTTATTGGATAAATCTGTAAGTGTGGACACAAACCGATCTCCCTAGATCCACCTGGATCTAGAACAAAGCAAGAAATAATATGACTCTTTCCCTAGATTCTAACCATTGAATTAAATAAGAGGCAAGAACAAGGAACATACCTTATTATCGCTTCCTTTAGTCTTTGTTGCTCCCACTTTGCTCCAATGATCTTG